>JAVTVY010023047.1:0-92121 GCA_036873755.1 Hanleya hanleyi
CCACCCCACCCCACACAGCCGCCATTTTAACCACCCCACCCCACAGCGCCATTTTAACCACCCCACCCCACACAGCCGCCATTTTAACCACCCCACCCCACACAGCCGCCATTTTAACCACCCCACCCCACAGCCGCCATTTTAACCACCCCACCCCACAACCACCATTTTAACCACCCCACCCCACAGCCGCCATTTTAACCACCACCACCCACAGCCGATCATGTGACGTCATATGCAAATTTCTGAGGTCAAATTTTACTCGCTTCTGATTGGCTGTCACCTCCACGTGACCTCCACAAAATATGCAAATTTTTGAGGTCAATGCGCGGTCAAATCACCTTTGTATACTACTGACAGCGAACATGTAATCTATATATATATAGTGGATTCGACTTCCGTGACATCTACATGTTTATCTCCTTGTTGGAAGACTCACAATTAAGGCGTTTTTGTAGATTTGTATTGTGCGTTAATACAGTGAACTACTAAGATAAAAATGGAAATTATTCACACAGCGATTTACTTTACACCATGGAATAATGAATATAGATATGTTAAATATTACTAATGACAGCAAACACCATTATCGCTCACCAAATTCTAACACAGCTATATGAATGGATAGCTTGGGCCAACGTATAACGAGAAAAGTAAAATGTTTTATAAAAATTTCAGACAAATATAGTACAGGTGTTCTGTTGTATACATAAACTCGTTTCAGTAATGTCAGCTGTTCTGCGGGAGATGTGTTTAGCAGCTCCATGATTTTATCGCAACCCATCGACAATCGACAATTTGTGTCGGCTAATAAATTCAGAATTTAAAGAGTCATACAGTTTGGAGATAAATGGCAAAAAAAAGTCGAGAAATAAATGCACTGTGAAACGCATGTGTCAACGGTTTCGCTATTTCTAAATGCAGAAGGCGAATATAAAATGGTTACAGATAAAACCCGATAACCTGTGGCTTACACCTCTAACGTGATAATAACCTTGAAGTAAGGATTACCGCGGTTAGATTTTTATGTAACAGGGATCCGGCAATTGTTCCAATTCCAAGATGTCGACCTTCGATCGCGGCGTTGATAATTTCTTCAGCCTGGGCGTCAGATTCGACATTCAATATTAAGCCGTCGTCCATTTGGCGATACATATCGCATGCTGATAGCAAAATACGAACGTAGCGTGCAAGATCTATGGCGTTACGTTTCGTAACTTGTGTCTAATTCCGCTTAACCCGGGCTAGGGGCCGTATGAACCCATGTACTTCAAGATCCTCATGGTGCTCATATGAACAGTCACAATCAAAGCGTGACTGAGATACACCATTCTCTAGATAACGACTTTAGAACGATTATTATGGATTAAGAATACTGATCAGCGATACGGATTTTATATTTTTGGAACATCATGATGTCTTGTCGGCATCATTGAACACTGTTGTCCGTTTCTCTCTTGCAGGAAACTAGCCTATGTTTATGTATACTATGATCGTCTTTTTTGAATTTGGTGCTAATACTGTTATATGGATATGGAATAGGTCTTTGGATTATGGACGCGGATATTCTTTAATGGACGACGGCTGAATTATGAATGACGGACTAGACGCTTGTATAAAACTATTTCCACGTCAATAATCGATATACATATTCTTACTACAGTTAGCATCAATTCCAAATATGCATGAAATAGATATAAAAAAAGACACAAACAAAATAAAGTAGTTGGCTACCTACGAGAAGAGAAGTTTCATTTGGATAGACATCTGGACGCCAGTCCTCGAAATGCTAAATACACTTGCATCGCCAAAAAAAAAAAAAAAAAATGACTGATGCATAAGAAGATCGTATTTAGACATTTCTCGCTTGAACTTTTACTGCTAAAGACATCCCAATCAGCAAAAACATCCCGCATCCATTACTGTCTGTTCCGCGACCAGCAAATGACTTGCTCCTCGATCAGAATGAAAAAAAAAACATCCAACGTGAATGGAACACAGATCATGTCTGTTTTGCACGAAGTTCACATTTCTTCATGTAATAGATTATCACAGTCAACGGATGCTGATGAAACCAATAAGTTCTGGATATATGAAAAAGGATACAGGCTCTAGATGTAACAATCGACTGTTGTAAGTAGGTTCATTGTATCCTTTTTTTCGTGGGGAAATTTAAGCCGAACGACGTCGGGCATTGCTGGATAGTTTTACTGGGTATACTTGTATTTACCAGAATTACCCCATGTTGAGGCGTTTACTCCATCAGACATCTTCGATAAGAATCCATTACCATCAGAGTTATTTGTTTGAGTTGATCTGTAATCACAGCTCCCGAGCTAGCCTATCTAATTTCGCTTAAGTCGTTGCTAGGGCCATGTGGATACTTCATGGTCTCCACATGAACAGCTACAATAAAAGAGCGGCTGAGATACTAAGGCTACGTCCGCGAATCCGTCGTATTCTTGGTTCTGAATTTAAGGAGCCGAGGTAAACTTTTCTGTAGAGTCATATAGATGTTTTTTAGTCGCCAGATGTCGTCAATTTCTTCCCACCTCTTACATATAGCTCCAATGTTAGACATAGCCATTCTGGATTTGAGAGCTTTACATGCGATCTTTCACGGTCATTTCTCTGTTTTTGTCCGCTCATAAATCTCATGGAAATGACTTCACCTTAATCGTTTTATCGATTATTTCTCGACTATTCAATAACAAAGAGCAAGTTCTGCATTCGTTCGCTTATCCGCGTTGCTGTCGAACTATTAAGCTTAGTTTGGTCGATTTAGAATATGACGAGATTCTGCTGGTGGACGTTTCGTCCCCGAGGTCCGCCCCCTATACAGGCCTTTTGGTCTTTGATATATGTTGGCATTGTGGGAAGTTGATGCCGGGTCGACATCGGGCCTTACAGACTAGTCTTTTGTGTTAAATGCCGTCATTTTCATCTGACGACGATACAGCTCACCAATCCCCAGTGTACGAGTTGTCACAGCGACACAGCTCACCAATTACCAATATACGAGTTGTCAGAGCATTTCCATCATAGCTCTATAGAGTTGTTACTAATACCGCTTATGCCGGCGCTAGAGGCCGTGTGGTCATGTCACCCAAGTTGCCACATGAACAGGTACAATAAAAGCGTATCTGAGATACAACACATCACGAATCGTTAGATTCTTGATGTGCGCTTTAGAATAGGTTAACCAGAAGACTATACTGTGAGGTCATGTGGCTCTGTCAGTATGTCGGCATCTCTTCCCACTTCCCTTATATGTGTTGTAATTATGCCGGATTATCAACGTTCTGCTGCTATCAAACTATAAAGCATGATCTGTCTGCGTTGCTGTCAACTATCAAGCTTCATTTGTCGTTATTGCCGAACTATCGAGTATCGCTTGTCCGGATTTATGCCGGACTATCAAGCGTCGCTTTTCGGCGTTACTGACGAACTATCAGACTTCGTTTGGAGATGCTGCTGAACTATCAAGCTTCATAAATTGTCATTGTTACTGCTGAACTATCAAGCTTCGTACATTGTCATTGTTACTGCTGAACTATCAAGCTACCTTCGTCTCCGATTTGTTGCCAAAAGATCGAGCTCGTACAGATGTCTCTTTCTTCTTATACACATTATCCAAACTTATCAATCGAACAATCTGATCCTTGAATTTTTGTCGTTTTGACAAAATGGGTGGACTATGCATCTAGTATTTTGTCCCAATTTGGACATGTAAAAGTTGTTGAACAAATGAAGTTGACAACTGCTTGCAGTGTTTCTTGTCACATGTGGACGAAATGCAATTGTTCGTGTTCTTGTTGCGATCCGTGTAGTCCAAACAATGTCTTGATATGTGAAGGTGATAAAACGCGTTTGTTGCGTAATTTTGTTCAGCAGTATCAGAGCGTCGATAGTCTGAGTGTATGGCTCAGGGAACTAGTTTAAAGCATCGAATGTTCGTATAAAATATTCAAATCAAATTGTTACGGGTAAATATACATATATCCGGCTAAATCTGAATCACCCATGTAATTGTCTTTAGCGTGTTCAGAATTAACGCAAATTATCTTTTTCCGTGAGAGAACTCGTTAGTTAGGAGAAATAATTTACATTAGATATTGATCTGGATCAATGACGGATGCGACAGTCAATCTGTATTCTTGTGGCATGTACGACTGGATTGAGGCAAAGCTTGGCGGATGTATCGATGCTGAGTTGGAATTACGGCGCACCATGGTCTCGTGTCTAATTATCGGGGATATGTTGGAAGATATATATTAGGATTTAGGTTAATCATTTTAATGATATAAGAAGATTTAAGAGGCAGTCGTGAATTAACTGAGAGAAAAGAAATCGGTCCAAGAAGTTGGATCGCCAATTCAAATCACTGAGACTATATTCAAGAAAAATTCACTGCTGTTCAAAATTATATCAATCTGAAAGGGTGAAAAGGCTGGTCATTTGTACATCCGACGGTCATTTGTACATCCGACGGTCATTTGTACATCCGACGGTCATTTGTACATCCCACTTTCCATATTTCTTTTGCAAGGCCAATTTTCTTGTTCGCAAAACACTTGCTAAATTGTACTGTTTCTGGAATACATACTAAAAAGCTTTTCATACTTATACCGGTTATTACTCATATGAGTTTATTATCAATAGATTACGATCGGAAATTACATGGTGAAAACTTAAGCGCTTGGTCGGCGTCTGGCCTCACAGGTATTTGTTGTGAATACGAACTTGCATTCTATAAATACTCTCTCGTTTGGATTTTTTCTATCTGCCGGTCACATAGTTCATCATTTTCCATCAGCTGACTTGATAGGACCATTACGTCATCGTTAATATTTGTATCTAATACCGCTTAAGCCGGTGCTAGGGGCCGTTTGGTTATGCCGTTCAAGATTTTCACATGAACATCTACAATACAATCGTGGCTGTGATAAAAATCATAACAGGAATCACTTTTGGTTCTTCTGGTGGTTTTACAAAACATGCTGTCGGCATATTGGTCTGTGGGGTCACATTACCTCTTGTCAGTACGCCGGCATCGTTTTCCACCTCCATTTTAAATTTGCGTTTAATTCATGCTTGCTTGAGCGGAGAGTCGTATCTAGATAATTGTTGTAACAGTATTCTGAAGGATATTAACAATCCTTTTTGGTACGACACTCTCAAGGCGTGGGCATTTTGCAATGAGGGAAATAATAATAACTATATTGCCTTTAACAGTCTCTTGTTTGATCTGGCTCCAAAATCAGAATGGAGAGATTTACATAAGTGGTCAGAATGCGGAATTTCTCGCATAAGTGATCTTTTAAACGAGGATGGCATAGCATTCCTTTCGTTCAAGGAACTTCAAAACAACTACGGAATCAAAGGGGTTGATTTTATTCTTCACTGTGCCATAATCCATAACATACCAACCGAAAAAAGGAATTATATAAAAAGCGGAAATTTCGTCAAAAATCATATATATCTGGATATAGTTTCCTGGTGTCATTCAAGATATGTGACTGGTATGTTGTTGCAACTTTGTTTTTTCTTATTTGGTGTGTGTGTGTGCGTGTGTGTGTGTGCGCGAGCCTTGGGAGAGGGGGGGGGGGTGTCATCCTCATATTATTATATCAAATAGGTCAAATAAACTTTGTGCCACAGGCGTCTCACCGCCATAGCTTCTATGCGTAACCTACGCATTATTATATGTATATAGAAATCGGTGAGAAAGTATGCTATGTTACATTACGATATATTGTAACAATTTATTAAATATACCTCAGAATAATGATAACAAGATATATCCAGATAATAGTGGTACAATATAAAGGCACATAGAATATTTGTATAAAATTTGATATGTTTGTTTTGTTAATAATTTCGAATGTGCGTAAATGTTATATATGATTGAACAAAATACAGACAAACTACCTTGAAATAAGTCAACTATATGTTTTATATATCTATGTATATAGTGAGGTTTACCGTTGCAAAATTTTTTGCTATGTATTTTGATATATAATTTGCACGCGTATGCGCACGGAAGGGAAGACAAGAAAATTAGTAAAACGCATTGTATTGTAATGTATATAACGTATATCTAAAATGCAACACTGAAGGTAGTATCTACAAATAATATTAATATAGTCGTACTGTCTGTGGTGTACTTAATCAAAGTAATCATCATTGTTATTTCACAGCTATTATCACGTATCGAAATGTTTGTATTATATGTATAATTATATTATGTGGATAATAAAATTTATTTGAAAAAAACAAAAAAAACATAGATAATTGTTGTTACCTTGGAAACCTATTCAATATTAAGTAATTATCGTGTTACACAATCTATATTCTTGTGACGCACAGGAACAGGAAGACGTGTATATCAGCAATAACAACATGGGGAGAAGTGTGAAGAAAAAACCAGTAAAATCTAATATTTCAATTGTAGCCGCACACCTGTACAATGTATTAGGCGTAATCAGACGCTATCTATCACGAGGTTATGTCTTCAGCACTCAGATAACGTGATAAAGTGGGTTCCAATTTGATACACGCTGCGTCTCCCCTTCCGGAACTCGCTGGGAGGTCCTATAAATATACAGCCCGGGAAGACATAGTTCCTGGTACTAGCTGGGTTTTATTAGACACGTGAGGATATCATTATATTGTTTTTGGGGAAAAGTGTCTACTAAAATCAAGTCTATGGATACAGAGCAGAAATCACATTGTGGTATGGTGGGATAGAAACTGTACATTGGTGTGTGGAACCTGTTTGTGTTTTAATTTACCTCATCCCTCCTCCCGCATGATATTGGTTTTGGGCTAATTCTCTGTATTCGTATACCTTTGTGGTGATGGATTAGCAAATACACACAGAAAGATGCTACACCTGTAAGATTTTCCTGATGACGGGCTGGTATAATCGCTGATAAATGGCTCAAGATACCAGACTTTTAGAGATATCTGACTGAAACACATCCACTAAAGCGAGTACATTTGAACAGATACACTAGTAGATAATCTCCATGTTAAAGTAAGAGAATATGTAACCTGTATTTGGCCTCATACGGGTTATTCCAATAAACAAATGTTTCAGCTTGACTCTATGGGAAAAGTCTGCGGTAATTGTCTATAGTGTGACTGGAATAAAAACCAAATAATAGGTAGACTTCCCCAGAACTTACGACAGAACTTAATCCGGTTCAGTGGCGGATGCGGTATGTCTATTTGTCTGTTCGGTCTTATTCGATTCACTTGGGGCAAAGGTAAGTCGGAAGTATGGCGTCGCTGTAAGGACACTACATGACTATTGATCAGTTGCGGGAAGAAATACTCACAGTACAAAACCCTCACCACAGACGTTTGGTTGGTTCTTCAATTCTGTGTTCAAGGTTATAAGGAGAGCGAGAGAGAATTAATTTTTAACAATGCATTCAGCAATATTTCTGCTATATAGCGACGATCAAAAGTATTGAAGTCAATAACTCAGCAAACTAATGCGTTAAACAGCTACAAACATTAAAACCAATCGCTCTCAAATAATCTAAAATATAATCTTCTTTTACTCGGTTAAAAAGATCTTCCTGCGTAGCTGCTCGATAAAAAGTATCTCTTACAATCTTAAAATCTATGCAGTCTATGAGAATATGTTTCACCGTGAGATCTTCGTGGCATGGAATACATCTTGGGACCGGCCCTCTTTTAGTAAATATTCGTGAGTTAATCGTGTATGGTCGATCCTACATCGTCTAATCGTGGCTTGATCGAAACGTTTCTGGCTGTTCAGATGGGTATAACCAACAAATTTTTTGAACTCGTGAAGTTTGTTATTATCCATAGCATCCCATAAAGATTGAAACAGCTTCCTTACATAAGCACAGATAGGTGTTCCGAAATCGCTGTATTGGATTCAAATGGGATCAACCTCTTTATCCAGAGCTGCCTTAGCCATTTCATCAGCCTCAGTATTACCTTTGATGTCAACGTGACTAGATACCCATCAAAACAAAATATCTATCTGTTGATCAAATCTAATGTCATATAATTGTAGAATTTTCAAGATGGTAGGATGGGTTGAATTTCCACTTTTAATCGCTCGAAGGCATGATAGCGAATCCGAGAATATTACCTATATTTTCCTTCTAGTGGACCCAATACCTTCTAAAGGCGACAATAGACCTTTTGCCTCTGCAGTGAATATGGAACTTTTACCTGGTAGACGATAGGTTTTAGAATCGGAACTAAAGATAGTAGCATATGCTACTCTCTCACCATCTTTAGAACCATCTGTATAATAGCCCGATGTGATCTGTATTTCTCTCTCAGTAGACCAAATTCTTGTGTATACATGAGCTGGCTAGTGTCTGTCTTTCTATATTTCGTCAGTGAAATATGTACTTCTGGTTTGGCTAACTGCCATGGTGGAGTTGGCAAGAGCTTGTTAGGTAAAATTTGAGTAACTGTAATATCAGCTGCCACAATGTGTGGTTTCTTACGGATTCCAAGAGGTGGAATAATCGAGGGTTTGTTTGAATAGAAATCTGCATACCGAGGGTTGAAAACACAGTCATATGCAGGATTTGAGTGGTTTGATCGCGATTTTGTGATATATTGCGGCGATAGTTTAATTCTTCGAAGATCTTAGGAAATTCATCTTCTTCGACATACAAGCTTTCTTTAGATGATGTTCTAGACGCACCGAGACAAAGTCTTAGTCGTTGATGGAGAATAGGATCTAGCTTATAGCTGGCAAATACCTTCAACAAATCTAGAGCTTTCGTGCATTTGGCTTTCAAGCAACTTATATGCAATTTGAATGTTAGTCGTTGGTCAAACAATATGCCTAGGAATTTGACCTCTTTTACCACTTTGATTTCAGTTCCATATAATGTAAGTACTGGATCTTTGTGCTTGAAAGTTAAAGGTTATAAAAGAAATTGGCTATGTTAATATGTCTGCGTAGTAGTGTTTCACCATACGGTGTATTCGTTGTCTATTAAAGAAACACATGTGAAACTAGGCCTTTTACAGGTTCACGGAGTTAAATTAAGCAGTCAGAACCTACGTCGAGGTACCGATTTATGTTTGTAAAAAGAAATCAGTACAGGGAGATGAGGATGTCTTACGCACATCGTGAAGTGTTGAACATGTCCGTTTAAAGAAGTTAAGATGTGTTACAAGTTAAGATGTGTTACAAGTTAAGATGTGTGACTTGAAAACTTCATATTAAAAAAAGTCCTCCATATCAACCTCTCTTACAAACTTAAAGTCTATACAGTCGATCAGAATATGTTTCACTGTGAGATCTTCGTAGCATGGAATACACATTGGGGCTGGTTTCTGGTCACCGGGACAATCCACGGGTTTAATACCTATGGGCCGTCATCGCTCAGTCGGTAGGGCATCGGCGCGTTTAGCCGGGGCTGTGAGTTCGAATCCCGCTGACGACAAATTTAATCTTTCTCTCTCAAAAATCATTTCATATGCATATATGCTCAGTGGCGGGCTATTCGCCATACCGAGTTTTATTTCTTTATTATAAAGCCAGTTGCGCACATTCCAATACCGATAGTGAAGGTTGGTCATCACAGGGACAATCCACTGGTGTAATACGTATGGGCCGTCATAGCTCAGTCGCTACAGCATCGGCGCGTTTAGCCGGGGTCGTGAGTTCGAATCCCGCTGACGACCAATTTATTCTTTCTTTTCATTTCATATGTATATATGCTTGGTTGCGGGTTATACGCCATACCGAATATCATTTCGGTATTCCCATGTACTTCAAGATCCTCATGGTACTCATATGAACAGTCACAATCAAAGCGTGACTGAGATACATCATTCTTCAGATGACGACTTTACAACGAATATTATGGATTAAGAATACTGATCAGCGATACGGATTTGATATTTTTGGAACATCATGATGTCTTGCCGGCATCATTGAAAACTGTTGATCGCTTCTCTCTTGCAGGAAGCAAGCCTATGTTTATGAAAACTATGATTGCCTTTTTGAATTCGGTGCTAATACTGTTATATGGAATATGGAATAGGTCTTTGGATTATGGACGCGGATATTCTCTAATGGACGACGGCTGAATTATGAATGACGGACCAGACGCTTGTAATTCATTATTTTGATAACCAACAAACTGATCAAGAAAATGTACGACTATTACCACTGTCTGTTGAAGGTGGGATCTGCCTATATAACCACTTGCTGAGCCTGTGAACGGGGCTGTACCCAGAGAGATGTTTCCTAAAATCAAAGTGCGCGCGCAAACTAGCCGGACTACGTCAGTCCCAGTATGAGCAATATATCTCGGGATTATCGTCACTCCGAACCAGAGTAACCAATCAAGATTGCAATAGATTCTTTTTATCGAGCAGCTACTTTAGAAGATCTTTTTAGTCGGGCGAAAGAAGACTGTATCTTCGGTTATTTGAGAGAAATCGATTTGTTGCATAAGTTCTAATAAGTTTTAATGCGTGTATATGTTTTAATGTGTTTAACTGGAACACTTAGAATTTTGTTTGATCGTCGCTATATAGCTGAAATATTGCCAAACGCGACGTTAAACCTCAATTCTCTTTCTCTCTGTCCTGGCCAGGGAATGTTATCTGCCTATGTTGGGTGTATGCTGGAATATTGCACAGCAAATATCAGGCTATAATTAATGTGGTGGATTACAAGAGATTTGGAGCACATAAATATTCGTTTGAAGTTACGGTATGCGTATACCTTTTAATCAGCACATACCGGAGCTCAGGGAACATATCTATTGATGTATTCTTACTTGTCTTACGTGTATTTACTTCCGCACATCGATCGTGAAATAATTCAGTAAATAATCCATAAAACATCAGAACGCGCACATATATATACCATTTACAAACAGTAGAGGTTTCGTAAACATTGCACCTAATGCTTTCTTGTGTATGTTAGTAAATTTTCCTTATAGAGTAATACTATTCTACGATGACACACCTATAATGCGGAGATTAAACTATTTCATTGACATTTCCCCAGTATTGAATTACGTTCGCTGTGTAGGGAAAGAGAGAGAAAAATGAAGGTTAGTCATATTACTAAAGTTTGTCCATTTTAATTAGTCGAGCTTGTCAAAAATCAATAGTTAACTGCATAAATTTTCTTCTTCTGTTTTTGCAGCGTGTAGAACAAATCAAATCAAATTTTTATTTAAAGTCGGTTTTTACAATGATGAAATTTAGCCGAGGGCTACTTATGCCGACTGGAAAACAATGTAACAGCATTAATAACAAAGTTAAAACGCATAAAAAAAATTAACTGATATGATATAAAAATATCAAGTGATAAACTAACTGAACGGTACAAAATGAACACCATTTCTCCATGATATCGATAATATATTAGGCTTGAAATAACTTTGTAATTCTCCCCATATAAAACTTCAGTACATTTGTTTCATGTATCGGGTCTCAGTTACATAGGGAGACGTCATAATGTATTCATGCCTACTGTCAAAAAGGTCATTGATGCCTATGAAGTAATAACAGGCGGTCCGTGTGAGTGTCGCTTATATCCCATGCCCAGTGAAATTGCCGAATTATAAACTACTCACACCTCTATGACCATACGCGGCATTGTTGACCTTTGTGCTAGTAAACACGAATACATTATGACGTCTCCCTATGTGATTGAGCCCCAGTAAATGAAACAACTGTACTGGAGTTTTATGTGGAGATAATTACGAAGTTATGTCAAGCGTGATATAGTATCGATATCACGGAATAATGGTAGTCAATTTGTAGAGTTTAGTTTGTTCTACACAATGCAAAAAAGAAAATTTATGCAGATTTAACTACTTATTTTTGAGAAACTCCAAAGTAGACTGATTAATTGAAATGGACAGACTATAATAACAGTTCAAATCGGACTCCAGTTTGATCGTGCACAAGTTCGATTCCAGTTGGTTCATCAACCTTCTTGCTAAGGTAAATATCCTGTCAATATATTTGCGGATATAGTTATAATTTGAAATTTTGCATTGTGCGGATAGCTACAGTTATTGACGGTTAAACTTACTTGATAGCTTTTGATCAAAGCCGACTTGGTGCACTTCAAAGATTTCGTCGATCGATATGATATTTAACTGTAGGCCGATAGCACTTTGATATATTGATTGACAGTGGGCAGCATTGATACGAACTCTCGTTCACACGCCATTTTCTCGACCAATTAATAATCGGATATCAACCAAAATGAAGTTCGCATTCATTCATCTTTTATATATTTTAATACCGAAGCCCCATGACTGTCCGAGTGGGGTATTCTATACAGCAGTGTGTATGAGCACACTATTTAGAGTCGGCTCTTTGATACAATGAGCGGCACCGTCTCAATTGTATGGTTTGATATACATACAATCTACAGTATCATATTCTCCAGGTTCCTCTCTCTTAACACATTATAGACATACGTATCCGTTAGGGGGAAAGCTTAACGTCATGTACACAATGTATATGCATGTGTATCATAAATAACAGATCTGAGTTAATACTTTAGGCGCACCACAGTATATTTCATCCAATAATTTGAGATATTCATATCATCTGCAATGAAATTGTATGGTTTCAATATGTCGGCATCAGTTGCCTGGTGCCCAGAAGCGTGAGCGCATGTAGTCGAGAAGTGAATATTTACACAGTTTCTGACTTGAAAAAGTAACTGAGTTCGATCAGTAAATTCAGAAGTTTATTAATTAACTTCTGATAATATTGTTTCCATGCAATATCCATAGAGCTTTCTCTCAATAACCCTGTGGTTATTTTAACTGAATTTCTAAACATTTAATCTATTGTGACGGTGGTGTGTGTTAACGGTGTGTGAATAGAAACGTCAGGTCTGATAAACCAGCTTCATTTAGCGTAACATCGATTAGTCACTGACCAATGGTCTTTCATCCAAATTAATTTTCAGGTCTCAGGGAATATTATATATACATTAGTCCGGCATTGATAGATGGGTAACTAGTAATAAACTCAGTTACAGTTTTTATAATTCATAGGAGTATAACACAATGGGATCTTCTTTACAATGTTGTTGGGGCCATGAACCTCGGAAACTGCTGTTCTCTAGTTATTTTTACCAGTAAATCGCTTGATTCGCCTGACCGAATTTATGGACCAACTATATAACAGACATGAGCAGTGTGACTAACGTCACAGGACCTACGAAGTAGAATAGGCATTAGGACTCGATCGCATTTTCATTGAGATATGATGTGACCCTCCCCTACGGTACTTTTCGTCATAATATGGTACATGTACAACCTTCCATAACAGCCATAAGTTCTCTTTATAACATGCCTTTTGTGAGATTGAGCAAGATTATATTCTGGGTATTTATATATTTACATCGATGTGTTCGTGCCACAAAAAATGAAAGTATATTGGTGAACGTTCTGGTCATTTAGTGATCCGGCCCTGGTACATCAAGCAGTTGAATAGACTCGGAGTTAAACACATTAATACTGGGTTTCACCAGCCTCCGTCTATAAATAGTTCGCTCAGCTGTATTGAGGTCGCTGTCCTCAGATCTTGCGGTTGAATCCAACAGCGAGAGAGCACCAGGCATGCCAGGGCTGTTCCCAAATTCCATGGTGTCATGTTTCCGTCGCTTAAATGATCGGACTTTTCTCCGTATGATCTATAACAATATACTGAAGTGTTAATTATAAATCTAATTTTAATCAGAATTATTTCAGATCAGAACTAGCTGGTAACAATGCCTTAATGCTCGTTCATGCCAAAAATCAAGGTTATAATGTCAACGGTTCTCCTTATTTTGCCGACGAAAGGATTCGGATGGACTGACTGACTCACTCATTACCGGGCAATTTGCGATCTGTAGCCTACTTCGTAGGAATAACGACGACACAGTCAGTCACAGTTACTATTAGTATTACACGTTACAACACATATAAGGGACTCATGTTGACACTAAAACAGTACGGGTTAACAGATTCTTCTCGTTTTTAATCTGAAAAAATGATGATGCAGATTAAAGTATAATATGCTAATGTTATAGTAAGATTGACATATGTGGTGTAGATTTGACGAGACAAGCTATCAGGCGGTATGAAGTTTACGGGGCATGCCATTGTGTTTCGATTCAAATAGTACACAGTGTATCTGCCTCGACATTGTCAGCGTGAATACCCTATAGCTAATAATAACTGATGTAGTCGTATATGGGTCACTCATTGCTCAATTAAATCAGGGGAATATGACGAGTCGAGAATGCTGAATACCGTAAACTTGAACTGAGCTAGAACAAGAACATGGCAACTGGAAACTACCAACATAAGGAAGTGGTTCTCTGGAAATTGCAATTCCCGGCTCAGAGTGGTCACGTGAGAGTTCTCCAAGAACATTGAGCTGTTCTGCACATCACCTTGAGATGTAATCCATACAATTATTTCAGGTTGGCGAGTAGTGAGTGATCAATACCACATTGACCGTCCACCGTTAGCGAGATACACACATCAGGAGTCAAGCTGTTGGGAGTCCAGGTAAGTGTTGTCATAGTTATGGGGCATATTGACGACAAATATCCTGAAAGGTCCGAGTAACCACATAAATGTATACACGAATATTACAAACGTCCCTGTTGTAAAGTTTATCACGCGTGTTATTACCTACACACACCGACCTACATGTCGTCAAAACACAGTAGCTACTCAAGTGTAACACGAACGATCACATATTACATATACATATATCCTTTTCCTATAAGAATACCAACATGCGTACGGAATATCCATTCTACAAATTCGACATCCTGAAATAATTAACTAGTGATAACTCCACAATGATGTTAAGGTGACAGAGAATGTCAGTATACAAAATCTGTGGTTCTCATTAGTCCGTCCTCGTCCATGAAGACCTCCTGCGTCCATAATCAAGCGACAGTATCCATACAGAGACAGTAGTGATTTTATCCACACAACAGCATTGATCATATCCATACGACAGAAATTACGTTAATTACTAATACAGTAAACTGCTAAGAATAAATATGGAAGTTGTTCACACAGCGCCTTAATTTACATTGCAGACTACGGATATCATAAGGATTGATAATGATAGCAATTACAACACATGAGAAGAGGTGCCGACATACTGACAGAGTTACATGACTTCACAGTATTGTCTTCCGGTTAACCGATTCTAAAGCACATACCAAGAATCTAACGATTCGTGATATGTGTTGTATCTCAGGTACGCTTTTATTGTACCTGTTCATGGGGCAACTTGGGTGATATTACCACACGGCCCCTAGCACCGGCATAAGCGGTATTACATACAAATCTAGAGAGCTATGATGGAAATGCTCTGACAATTCGTATATTGGTAATTGATGAGACAAAACCCATTATTGCACGGATCCAGGGCATTTCCCCCAGTGGACATTTCCCCCAGCGGACATTTCCCCCATGGACATTTCCCCCAGTGGACATTTCCCCCACCCTATATTTTTAGGTTATTTTGAGCATAGTTTTCAAATAAGTTGAAAAAATGCATTTTTTTTACTTTATTTTATTTTTTCTATGAAAAGGATATAAAGATTTCATGAATTCTACCGTGACGGAATCACCGTTGGGAAGACTTTTTCGTGGAATTCATGATTTCCGCATATGTTTTACGATAAATGAGTCAAATAGTGATAAGATATTATACATATACACAGTATATAGCAGCATCATAAGTCTTATAGCACATTTTAAAACAATATGACACATATTTTACAATAAGTTTATTATACATTATATAGCACATTTTTAAACAATACAATGGATAACATAGTCATAACATATAATATTCCTTTTAACATTTTAAGAAAACATATCACAAAATGAAAAATGTATTTTTAAACAATATAATTTTGTTCAATTTTTTACCTCAGTTTTCACTTTAGTTCAATTTTATTCTCATCAAATGGCTTCATGACATCGACCTACGAACAGTTAATGTTACCGGTATGCTATATATCATGTATGCGTCATTTATATTGTTTTAAAATGTGCTATAAGACTGTATAATACTGATACTGTGTATATATAATATTTTATCACTATGTGACTCATTTATAGTAAAACATATGTGGAAATCCTTATATAAAAAAAAAAAAATTAAATATAAAATAATTTGTGTTATTGATAAATTATTTAAAAGCTATGTTCAAAATAACCTAAAAATATAGGGTGGGGGAAATGTCCACTGGGGGAAATGTCCACTGGGGGAAATGCCCACTGGGGGAAATGCCCATGGGGGAAATGTCCGCTGGGGGAAATGTCCACTGGGGGAAATGTCCGTACACCTTATTGCACACCAAAGTCAAATGAAGGTAGGGATAGTTGTGTCAAAAATCTAAATATAGCCCCCAAAAAACCGTAAGACGTTCTATGAGAATTATCAAACAAGAAATAGCACAGAAGTATTTCTGTTTAAATCAACTCGTTTCAAACCGCATGGTTAATTTGAACAGAGTATAGATAAAACCTGTAGCACTAGTACTGCCAACTGTGCTAATTGAGAATTGTTTAGTAACGCAATGCTTCTATTGCAGCACATCAAGCTGATGACTTGATGCCTGAGGCTTTTAGCCCACACAAACAGACATACAACATGGAGATAAGGGCGAAAATAAGTCGACGCACTGTAGAATGCATATGTTAACGGATTCCGCATTTCTAACTGCAGAACGCAAACAGAAAACATATAGCTCAAAGTTAGCTATATAGATATCAAATAGCTATCAAATATAGCTATTTGATATCGCTAAAATATAGATAATAATATGGATTACCGTTGTGCGACTTTGTAACAGGGATACAACTGTCACTGTATCATTCTTATTAATATATGGTTTGCCTCAGGAGCATATAGTTATATCAGGTTGCTCACGTAATTTCTATATCCTCTGCATGACTACCATGCTAGTCTGGATACAAGCGGTGTATTCAGGTTATTTTACATGTGTACGTCCAGATTTTTGTTTTTATGTTTCAAACGTATATAGAAGGATATATTCGACCAAAGCCTGACTGAGATACATCATTCTGTAGATAAAGCGTGACTGAGATACATCATGCTGTAGATAACTACTTGTATTACGAAAATCACATGGATGTAATAATATTGATACTTAGGCCTATTGATAGGGATTTGATATCTGGAACATCATGAGGTCTTCGTGACATCATTGAAAACTGTAAACTGTTGTCATTGTAAACTGTAAACTGTTGTCATTGTAAACTGTAAACTGTTGTCATTGTAAACTGTAAACTGTTGTCATTGTAAACTGTAAACTGTTGTCATTTTCAAGTCGTTTTCTCGAGTATGATGTATCTCACTCACGCCTGAGTGCCGACATAAGAATCCTGATAATTGAGCCAGAATCTGAATATTACAACTGGAGAGTATCCCGATAATTGTTTGTGTGCGCTTCTGCAAATTACAATGCCTGGTCAAGCGTGGACAGGTGAAAGTTTTCCGAGAACAATAAGCAATTTTGTCACCGATTGGAGATGTAATCGGTGTATTTATTTCATGTTGGCGAGCAATGAATGATCATTACCGTAGGACATACTCACATCACGTTCAGTCAACAGTCACGTCCGGCCAGACAAGTCATTGAAGAGTCCAGGTAAGTCTGTCATATTTATACGGCGTGTCGTCACGGTATATCTCAGCGAAGTGTGATGTATAACTGAACTCCATCGGAAAGCTCCCGTAACCACACATATATACATGCCGATGTAAATTCACTACAAATGCAATAGCACACATTTTGTGACCTACATGTCGTCAAACCATTCATGGTACAATGACACAGTCGAACATAACAGTATGCAACAGAAATTAATGTATGTATACACATAGACTAGAATCAAATCGCGTCCACCGTCCTATCATTTCTATACGAATAGGCACAATACGAGAATAGATAGAGTTCGACATGCAATAATATTATGTTATTAACCAAGTGTTTTCATATTGGCCTTGTTATAGGTCCGAGGCCTGCCGTATTGGCCCGAGGCCGCAGGCCGAGGGCCAATACGGCTGACCGAGGACCTATAACCAGGCCAATATGAAAACACTTGGTTAATGACATTTTTATTAATTAACTCACCTACAATTTTTTTTTATCGATTATAATACATGCATCAAGGAATATTTTAGTACAGCGACTCCCTGTATTTCTTCCTTCACAATAGGCCTATTTCCTACGATTATTATTATGTGCTTTTTGAAGTGCCATTATCGTCGGGAAGTCGATCCCCTCTACAGTAACGCTATCGGAAACGACGGTGACAATCGGGACGGTGAATAGGCCGATCGTCTTCAACCTGGGCGTGGGTCTTCAACGTATGAAACGGAGTCAAAAAGATACAAGCAGATGAAATACTAATTTTATTTGATAAGAACGGTGCAGTAAAATACAACCTTATAATCTGGCGTAAATTTGGTCCAAATCCAGTCCCGATTTGAGGATCGAAGACCCTAGTTTTCAACATCATTTTACAGGTGTTTCGACCGCATAATTGCTATCGGTTCTATCCATATGTGAATAACTCTTCTAGCTGCAAGTCTGACATCTTTCTGTTGTAAAATATCACTGTAGTTATCACTTCGTTCATCAGTGCACTGCTGTCAGTGTTGGATTGCTGTTTTGACGTCTGCTTGTACTTAGCACGTCGATTTCGCGCTCGCGTCACTATAGTCTATTTCAGCATGACTCACCTCACTTGATTTCAAGGTTTGTGTATCGTCACGTACAGCAGTATCGAAAATTATCACATAAGCCAATGAATATCCATTCACAGTCAGAGAAATCAGTGACATCATTCGGAGAAGATCGCGAATCGAGGATCGTTCATCCTCAGCGTCGCCATGTTGAAAGTCATATTGGCCCAGCCCATATTGGCCCTGTTTTCCTGTATTGGACTTGCTTTTCCGTATTGGCCCGCCTTCCTCATATTGGCCCGGTTTGGGGTCATATCAAGCAGGCCGATTTCTTTGTATTGGATTCATATCATTGATAGTTGATTAATAATAGCCGACACAACTGATTAGAGGGTGAAATATGAGCTTAACAATCTGAACGCTGTGCATCCTTTGACAGATTCTCTTCAAATTGTAAAACCTTTAACCAAATTAAATATTACTCTTAGTATGGTACAGAGAATGCGAAATATTACTCTTAATTTTGTACAGAGAATGCGTTTTAGGAGAGAGAGAGAGAGAGAGAGAGAGAGAGAATTAAAGTTTAACGTCGCGTTCAACAATATTCTAAGTATTTAAGTTAATCCAACACAATCTTAGTAAATCTTAGTATCTTAAATCTTAATAGTTAATCTTACTAATCCAACACATTAAAACATACACACATTAAAACTTATGCAACAAACCGATTTCTCTCAAATAACCTAAGATATAGTCTTCTTTCACCCGACTAAAAAGATCTTCTGAAGTTGCTGCTCGATAAAAATAATCTCTTACAATCTTAAAAGCTATACAGTCGATAAGAATATGTTTCAATGTGAGATCTTCGTGACACCTTGGGACTGGCTCTGCTTCTGTAGTGAATATCGAACTTTTACCTGGTAGTCGGCAGGTTTTAGATTTGGAACTAAAGATAGAAAACCATCTGTATAAATAGCCTGATGTGTTCTGAATTTTTCTCTCAGCAGACCAAATTTTTGTATATACACGAGCTGGCTGGAGTACAGTCATTTTCCCCCCCTGTCATGTTCCCCCCCTGTCCCATTCCCCCCCTGTCATTTCCCCCCCCCCCCAATAATTCTCTTACTTTTATTGGTTGGTAAAATTTGTGCCTATCTAAGACTACTTAAAGATATATCTGTGAAGAAAATAATTTATTGATGGAATTACATTAAAAAAACAACATTTGTCTTTTCCTGTAACCGTTTATGATAAATAAAAATTGGCATTATTTTACTGGAAGAAAAAATTACCTAAATATTTAACCCACAGCAGCTATATGGACAAGTAAATATAAGGGGGGGGGGAATATGACAGGGGGGGAATATGTCCGGGGGGGAACATGACAGGGGGGGAAAATGACAGGGGGGGAATGGGACAGGGGGGGAACATGACAGGGGGGGAAAATGACCTACATTCGAGCTGGCTCGTGGCTACCTTTTTATATTTCGTTAGTGTAATATCTACTTCTGGTTTAGCTAACTGCCATGGTGGAATTAGTAAGAGCTTGTTGGGTAAAAGTTGACTAAGGTTAATACCAGCTGCTACAATGTGTGGTTTCATACGAATTCCAAGAGGTGGAATAATGGAGGGTTTCTATAAATAAAAGTCCACGAACTGAGGGACGATAACACAGTTATATGCAGTATTCGAGTGATTTGATCGCAATTTTGTGATATATTGCATGGATAGTTTAATTCTTCGAAGTTTTAAAGGAAATTCATCTATTTCGATATATAAGCTTCGATATAAGCTTTCTTATTTAGGGGATGCTAGAACTGTTGAAATCAATGGAGCCATAATTGGAGCGAGCAAGTGATCGATATAACATGGAGAAGTGTTTGCTGATCTCCTCCCCACTTCTAGTTAGCAACTACCTTCAACAAATCAAGGGCTTTCGCGCACTCAGCTTTTAAGCAATTTATTTGCGATTTGAACGTTAATCATTGGTCAAACAATATTCCTAATAATTTGACCTCTTTTACTATTTTGATCTCAGTTCCATCTGATGTAAGTACCGGATCTTTGTGCTGGAAATACTTTCTGCAAAAGTGTATGCAAATTGTCTTAGCTCTGGAGAATTTGAAGCCATTTTCTAGACATTTCTGAATTCTATTTAGACAAAGTTGTAATGTTTTCTCAATATTGTGTACACTTTTTTCACTGCACCAAATGTCGAAATCGTCTACAAAGATTGGTTTATTCAACACTGCCACTAAGCTATTGATCTTGATACTAAACAGAGACGTAGATCCTGATCGGAATGATCAGACATGGTTGTACCTAACCGAACTTGGAATTGTCTATAGTTCAAAAAGTTGGATATGAAAATGGATAAACGGCCCTTTAATCCCATAGTATGAAGGACTTTTAGAATCCTGTATTTCCATGTAGTATCATAGGCTATTTCTAAATCAAAAAAGATGGAAACTACATGTTCATTCTTGGCGAAAGCATTCTTGACATAAGAATCTAATCTAACTAAATGGCGTTTTAGGAAGGCGTGAAGAGAACAGAATTGTTTCTGAAATTGCAGGACATCCACGATCAATCGGCAATATGTATATCATGATGAGTATTGCAAAACTATCATAATGTTGATATAATAATTAGCCGTATAATGTTGATATAATAATTAGCTGTATAATGTTGATATAATAATTAGCTGTATAATGTTGATATAATAATTAGCCGTATAATGTTGATATAATAATTAGCTGTATAATGTTGATATAATAATTAGCCGTATAATGTTGATATAATAATTAGCTGTATAATCTATCCCGGATCTTCACCAGGGTTACGCAGTATAGGATCCAGCTTTTGTGACATCCTCAAGAAGTAATCGGTATAATGAGAAAATATTTGAAGATAATGATTTTCATTTCATCGTGGCGATTGTTTCACCGTGCGATTTCATCTCGTTTATAGCATGGATATACTCTTATATTAATATGCAGTGGTTACGTGATCTTGTGCCATTAGTATTCTCTCTGTTGTATGTATCTACTGCACTACTGATTAATCATTCCAAAATGAAGTTAATTTATGACGTCAGACACAGACCTGAACAAAATGCCCCAGAGTTTGGAACCTTCGATATTGTCTGATCGATGATGATTGTCAATTGAGTCGAGCAGGTGGTGAATTTCAATTAGATGACGGTAAATTGTAATCGACAGGTTACAGGCAATCTGGTGGAATTGTTTTACATGTACGAACTGGCAATGTACTCTCTTGTAACAAATTACAATTAAGCCGATGGATTTCCATTATGCGCTAATAAGTAATATAGTAAAGTGCTAAGAATAGAAATGGAAAGTGTTCACACAACTCGTTTTCGACCACATAATTAATTTGAACAGAACTGCTACAGTGGTACTCTCAGCTGTTAATAGTGAGAAGTATTCATTAGTTCCGTGTACCTATCTGGGCCCACCTAGTCGATAATTGGAAGTCCCAACTGAGGCTATTAGTCTGTGCAAACACTCGTACATTATTGAGATGAATGGCTACAATTCGTTAGAACAAGATACACACGCACTATGCAACACATGAATTAACAGTTTTTGATATTTGAAAAAAGAGGACGCACATTATTGAGGTGGAAATGCAGGGATAACATCTAGCTTAATCCTCGAAGGTGCTAATTACCGCTACATCTGGATTTCCGCTAATGGACTCCACGAGGGACCATAGCCTCGGCTGATGTCCGCAATTTTCTACGGACCATGACGATGAGGTATTTTTGTTACTGGAATCATGATGTCAATGTGACATAGTATTTACCAACGAGAAAACATAACCTTTCCATACAAAATGTTCAAACAAACTGTTCTAAATTGAGATTGTCGGTTTGAGTCGGAGCCCATTTATAACGTGGTGCTATTGTAATTTTGATGTAGATTAGCTTACTCTAATCGACAAGGCTGAATATATATGTATTATCATAAACGTTTAGATTTGATATACGCTGAACAGTATGTACATGTAATTGACGGGTGTTGACATTAAAACTTTTTGGATCAACATATATTAAAAATGCTTTAATCGGCAACTTTTCCCAGATTTACGACGAGATTAGGAGAATTTTAATATGAATGATATGCGGAACAGTATATACATATAGCGAAACATGTTCTGTGTGAATTCGCGGGTTATGGCAGAGTATATCGCCTATCTATACTTGATGTAAAAAGGCACGAAAGAGAGTCGACCTTTTATTATTAAGGCATTTATGCCTTTTAATTTGGATGTGTTGTGTGGGTGAGTGAGAGGAGACTGTGAATTTGGATGTGTTGTGTGGGTGAGTGAGAGGAGACTGTGAATTTGGATGTGTTGTGTGGGTGAGTGAGAGGAGACTGTGAATTTGGATGTGTTGTGTGGGTGAGTGAGAGGAGACTGAATTTGGATGTGTTGTGTGGGTGAGTGAGAGGAGAGTGTGAATTTGGATGTGTTGTGTGGGTGAGTGAGAGGAGACTGTGAATTTGGATGTGTTGTGTGGGTGAGTGAGAGGAGACTGTGAATTTGGATGTGTTGTGTGGGTGAGTGAGAGGAGACTGTGAATTTGGATGTGTTGTGTGGGGTGAGTGAGAGGAGACTGTGAATTTGGATGTGTTGTGTGGGTGAGTGAGAGGAGACTGTGAATTTGGATGTGTTGTGTGGGTGAGTGAGAGGAGACTGTGAATTTGGATGTGTTGTGTGGGTGAGTGAGAGGAGACTGTGAATTTGGATGTGTTGTGTGGGTGAGTGAGAGGAGACTGTGAATTTGGATGTGTTGTGTGGGTGAGTGAGAGGAGACTGTAAATTTGGATGTGTTGTGTGGGAGTGAGAGGAGACTGTGAATTTGGATGTGTTGTGTGGGTGAGACTGAATTTGGATGTGTTGTGTGGGTGAGTGAGAGTGAGAGTGTGAATTTGGATGTGTTGTGTGGGTGAGTGAGAGGAGACTGTGAATTTGGATGTGTTGTGTGGGTGAGTGAGAGGAGACTGTGAATTTGGATGTGTTGTGTGGGTGAGTGAGAGGAGACTGTGAATTTGGATGTGTTGTGTGGGTGAGTGAGAGGAGACTGTGAATTTGGATGTGTTGTGTGGGTGAGTGAGAGGAGACTGTGAATTTGGATGTGTTGTGTGGGTGAGTGAGAGGAGACTGTGAATTTGGTAGAGGTACAAAGCTCAACCATATATTTTTCCAGCGCTAGAAACACTACAGTCGAAAGGTAGATTTTGTACTTTTCCGAGTGGTTGAAATGCTAGATTGGAAAGCTGGACCCATCACAGTTTGCAAACGGTACCTTCGTTACAATGGAAATCTTGTGTCATTAAAACTGTCGTCAAGCGGTACAATCGGCATGTTCGCATATACGGGCCAAGTCTAACCGAATATCACTCATTTCCTCATCAGAATACGGTTTGGTGATGTCATGTTCTATACATATTCCCTGGTCCATCAGAATACGGTTTGGTGATGTCATCTTCTATACATATTCCCTGGTCCATTTAGGAGAAGTGGCCCTGTATGGCCCTTTACAATGCAAACTTGATTGACTAATCCAGTGATATGAAGATTTCAATTTGAAAGCAAAACAGTCACCGCTATACGCCGAACCAAATATCATTTCTTCATTGAAAAGCCAGCTGCACACTTTGCAACACGGAGAAAGAAGGTTGGTCATCACGGACAATCCACGGGTGTAATACCTATGGGCCGTCATAGCTCAGTCGGTAGATCATCGGCGGGATAAGCCAGGGTCGTGGGCTCGAAATCCGCTGACGACCAATTTATTCTTTCTCCCTCAAAATCATTTCATATGTATATATGCTCTGTGTCGGGCTATACGCTATACCAAATACCATTTCTTAATTATAAAGCCAGCTGCCCACATTGCAATACCGAGAGAGCCGGTGCTAGGGGCCGTGTGGTCATGTATGTGCTTTAGAATAGGTTGACCAGAAGACTATACTGTGAAGTCATGTGGCTCTGTCAGTATGTCGGCACCTCTTATATATAAGATATATAAAAACTAAAGTGTATAGCTGAAGACATAAAATGTACTGTAACAATATCAGATAAACTTAGAGCAGTTATGCACAAACTCGTTTCCAACCACTTGTTACTTTAATTTGAAGTATTCTCAACTGTACTCTCAGCAGTACTCTCAGCTGTTCATAAAGTATTTAGTAACCCCATGTTTCTATCGCGGCCCATGTCGATTACGCATAGAGGATCACTATGAAGTGCGGTACAAAAATGAAATATTTCAGACAGAAACTCAGTAGGCTCAAAGTATTTATCCTGTGGAAAAGTCTGAGTATTTTCCAAGCCCTAGATATTAATGTTCTTGGATACCAGCTCCTTGAAGTCGTGGATTTGTGATGAATCGTCTCTTTTGAGGTAAAAACCTTATTTTCTATTTAAAGATATGAAGACGTAAAGAGCAAGACACATGCGTCGACGGTTTCCATATTTACAAATACAGAAGACAAGCAATGAAATGAAGCGCACCAATAGCCCATTGACGGACGTAGAAAAGATAAAAAGTGATAACGCCTTGTTTAACCCTACCTGGCCTGGGAGATTTGAGGTGTACCACTATATCTTTGGGTCAAGCTCTACAAGAAAATGTAAAAACAATCCAAGATGGTCGCCATGATGACGTCACTGTGACGTCATTTCAAAAAGAGCATTTTTGAACGATTTTTCGGTTTCGAATTTTTTATTTTTGTTTCTTCTTCGCAAAAACTGCATGACGAATTAGTAAATAATAATCTGATATGAAATAAAATAGTCTTACCCACTTTTCCATACAGAAAAGCAAATTTTTTGAAGAAATATGACTTTTTTTGGTACACCACATGGACGCCATTTTAAATTTATCCATGATCCTCTGCTCGGGAGGTTACTGTTAATGAGCGAGACGAGAGATGATCAGCTCGGCTTATTTTTGGTCAACGCGACCCATGCAGACTATGGTGGTGCCGGGTTGAGATAGGAACGGACAAAGACTGCTTTTCCATTAAACCATATGATATATTGGAACCACTGATGATTTTCCAATAATGGAGAAGAAAAGCGAAATATACAGAATGAAACTGTTATCCCTACTCGGAGTTGCTTTCTTCTCTACTATAGGATTATGTTGCTCACATAATTTTTATATCCTCTACCTGACTGTATCGTGCTTAGCTGAATATAAAAGGAGTATTCAATACTTTCATACTTTTTTATTTTTCTAACATATATAAAATGCTATAATCCACCAAGCTTGATAACGTGATTGAAGTTATATCAAAGTTAATTCAATAAGGCAGCTCGACCAGCGATAAGAGGTTGAAAAGTTGTATATGTGAGATACAAATGCCATTCCATAGTATCAACATCAACGTTTAAAAACAAAGCAGAAAACACAATCCGGAAAGCAACCGTCCAAATATGTGGACTTGTAACTATTTTAAAAATATTTCATCCGTAATATATTGCATTCACCGTATACGGGGGTAAAGCACACGGGATCAGGGAAGGGTAGAACAATATCACCAAAATGGTCAATATTTTGTTATATACTGAACATATTTATATCGACTAACTGTCCCCCGTCGTTTGACCGTCACAAAGTTTGGCCGGAGTGGACAACAACGTTTGTAGCTCACTTCTAGCTGATTAGCCAAGCTTTGGCATGTAATATACAAGGATGTCAAGATGGACCGTCTTTCACAATTGTGGGGGTCCAGACATATCTTTTAGGACACTGTGAGCACAAACACTTTAAACAGGGTGTAGCAGATCATCCTGCTGTATCCATATTCGTGTAGTTTACTGCTATCCTGTTAATAATTGGTAGATGAATACTGTAATTGTTTCTCTCGGCGTATCGTTTCTCTTTTTCACAGGTAAGCGATCAAAATCGTCTCACATTTAAACATTGCGTACCTTCTTCCATGCATAAGGAGTGAAGCGCTACCACATTTACTCATGCTAGAGGAGAGAGGTAGAGAGAGGGAATTAAGGTTTAACGTCGGGCTAAACCTTAATTCTCTCTCTCTCTCTCTCCTCTAGCATGGGTAAATGTGGTTCCGATTGGCTAAATATTCTGTTACTGGTGTTACCTTCATATCTAATCAGGCTTCTCTGTGTTGTCAGTTAATCGATACACCTAATCTATCCCCTCCCTCGTACAGGGTACATTTCCTCAAGTTAGAAATGTAACACATAATCTATCCCCTCCCTCGTACAGGGTACATTTCCTCAAGTTAGAAATGTAACACCTAATCTATCCCCTCCCTCGTACAGGGTACATTTCCTCAAGTTAGAAATGTAACACCTAATCTATCCCCTCCCTCGTACAGGGTACATTTCCTCAAGTTAGAAATGTAACACCTAATCTATCCCCTCCCTCCTACAGGGTACATTTCCTCAAGTTAGAAATGTAACACATAATCTATCCCCTCCCTCGTACAGGGTACATTTCTTCAAGTTAGGAATGTAACACCTAATCTATCCCCTCCCTCGTACAGGGTACATTTCTTCAAGTTAGAAATGTAACACATAATCTATCCCCGTCCTCGTACAGGGTACATTTCCTCAAGTTAGAAATGTAACACATAATCTATCCCCTCCCTCGTACAGGGTACACTTCCTCAAGTTAGAAATGTAACACATAATCTATCCCCGTCCTCGTACAGGGTACATTTCCTCAAGTTAGAAATGTAACACATAATCTATCCCCTCCCTCGTACAGGGTACATTTCCTCAAGTTAGAAATGTAACACCTAATCTATCCCCTCCCTCGTACAGGGTACATTTCCTCAAGTTAGAAATGTAACACATAATCTATCCCCTCCCTCGTACAGGGTACATTTCCTCAAGTTAGAAATATAACACTTAATCTATCCCCTCCCTCGTACAGGATACATTTCCTCAAGTTAGAAATGTAACACATAATCTATCCCCTCCCTCGTACAGGGTACATTTCCTCAAGTTAGAAATGTAACACATAATCTATAAAGGATGCCCATAAGTGTACTGTCGAAAAAACAGTTAATTAAACGTATCATATTGTATTGTTCGGGCTGGCACCTTGATTGCCTTAACCACACTAGCAATACTACTGTCTTGAGGAGGGCTAAGCTGTATTTAATATACCAGCCAACTGAATGTCATGGAGATATACATTCTCCAGAAGACGCTCTTGGTGCTTCAGGCTTTTCTCTGTGAAATCTAATAGTAAGTTACGTAGAAACACTGGATTGATCTGAATCAAGTTAACAACCCCTAAAACATAGTTTTTGTACTTTCCATGACCGCATTAATCAGTGAATTTGGTGCCATCCAGATCAGTATTTGATCAACATGTAACGATAGCATACGCTGCCCCCAATATCCAGACAGTTTTTTTCAATGTCCGAGATCACTCTCATCCATTTGGACTTTGTACATTCCCATTTGTAAAGTGCCACTTGGATAGACAAACGGACACCATCGTTCCAGACGCTAAATAATCTTGATTCGATAACGAAAACGATTAATGCACCAGAAGATCGTAGTTTGACTTTTATCGTTTCACTTTTTTTACTCCAAAAGACATTCCAATCAGCAAAACATCCCTTATCCATGTCTATTTGGCAGCCAGCAATGATTCGCTCCTCGATCAGAATGAAAACTCGAGTGAATAGAACGCAGATTAGGACTCCATCGCAAGAAGTTCACATTTCTTCATCTAAAAGATTATCACAATGAACGGACTGAGATGAATGAAATCAATGATATGAAAAAAAGAGTAGAAAGAGGCTACAGGCGCCAGATGTAATACTATACTACTGAATCTTCTAATGTGTTTGTGTGATTAAAAATTGAATGACCTAATAATTTGGTGGAAATGAAGTTATATGCATTACTACTGTAACACCCACTCTTCACGGCAGGTCAGGTCGATATTTGTATATATAAAACACAATTTAAACGGACATTCAGGTTTCTGAAATACATCTTGTTTTGATAAACATTCGATATATTCAGCCTGGATTGAAAGCATTATATGGGATATTTCCTGCCGTTTATCATTTAGTTCGCTCATAGATTTCAAGGGAATGGTTCAGTATCTCATTCATTATTTTGCAAATATTCAGTTACCCTCTCCCTGTCGCAATAACAATTGTGTTGTGTTCGTTCATACATTTCTCCACGTTGCTCCCGAACTATCATGCTTCGATTCTCCCGTTGCTGCTTAAGTATAAACCGTCGTTTGTCCGCTCGGACGCCGAAGTATCGAGCTTCCTTCGTGTCCATGCTGCTGTCGAACTATCATGCATGCAGACGCGCCTTTCTTCTTGTACACGTATTCAAAACATACCAATGAAATATCCTATAACGTATCCTTGTCAATTAATCTTCGATGATTAATCTAGGTGCTGGTTGAAGGGGGAGAGACATGACCCCATTAACCTAGATGCTGCTTGAAGGGGAGGCGTATGACTCCATTAAACTAGGTGCTCGTTGAAGGGGGAGGCGCATGGCTCATTATCCTAGTTGCTCGTTGGAAGGGGGGGGCACATGGCCCCATTAACATAGGTGCTGGTTGAAGGGGGAGGCGTATGGCCCCATTAACCTAGGTGCTGGTTGAAGGGGAGGCGCATGGTTCCATTAACCTAGGTGATGCTTGAAGGCGTATGGCCCCATTAACCTAGGTTCTGGTTGAAGGATGAGACGCATGGCCTCATTAACCTAAGTGCTGGTTGAAGGGGAAGGCGCATGACCCCATTAACCTAGGTGCTGGTTGAAGGCGGAGGCGTATGGATCCATTAATCTAGGTGCTGGTTGAAGGGGAGGCGCATGGCCCCATTAACCTAGGTGCTGGTTGAAGGGGGAGGCGCATGACTCCATTAACCTAGGTACTGGTTGAGGAGAGAGGCGTATGGCGCCGTTAATCTAGGTGCTGATTGAGGAGAGAGGCGTATGGCCCCATTAACCTAGGTGCTGGTTGGAGAGGGAGGCGCATGGCCCCATTCACCTAGTTGCTGGTTGAAGGGGGAGGCGTATGGCTCCATTATCTTAGGTGCTGGTTGAAAGGGGAGGCGTATGGCTCCATTAACCTAGGTGCTGGTTGAAGGGGGAGGCGTATGACCCCATTAACCTAGGTGCTGGTTGGAGAGGGAGGCACATGGCCCCATTCACCTAGGTGCTGGTTGAAGGGGGAGGCGTATGGCCCGTTTAACCTAGGTGCTGGTTGAAGGGGAGGCGCATGCCCCCATTAACCTATGTGCTGGTTGAAGGGGAAGGCGCATGGCCACATTAAACTAATTGCTGGTTGAAGGGGGAGGCGCATGGCTCCAGTAACCTAGGTGCAGGTTAAAGGTGGAGGCGTATGGCCCCATTAACCTAGGCGCTGGTTGAAGGAGGAGGCGCATGTCACCATTAAACTAAGTGCTGGTTGAAGGATGAGGCGCATGGACTCATTAACCTAGGTGCTGGTTGAAAGGGGAAGCATATGGGCCCTTACTCTAGGTGCTGATTGAAGGGGGAGGCGCATGGCCCATTAACCTAGGTGCTGGTTGAAGGGGAAGGCGCATAGCCCCATTAAACTAATTGCTGGTTGAAGGGGGAGGCGCATGGCCCCAGTAACCTAGGTGCAGGTTAAAGGTGGAGGCGTATGGCCCGATTAACCTAGGTGCTGGTTGAAGGAGGAGGCGCATGTCATCATTAAACTAAGTGCTGGTTGAAGGATGAGGCGCATGGACTCATTAACCTAAGTGCTGGTTGAAAGGGGAGGCGTATGGCCCCATTAACCTAGGTGCTGGTTGAAGGGGAGGCGCATGTCACCATTAACCTAAGTGCTGGTTGAAGAGGGAGGCGCATGGCCCCATTAACCTAGGTGCCGGTTGAAAGGGGAGGCGTATGGCCCCATTAACCTAGCTGCCGGTTGAAAGGGAAGGCGTATGGCCCCATTAACCTATGTGCTGGTTGAAAGGGGAGGAGCATGACCCAATTAATCTAGGCGCTGGTTGAAGGGCGAAGCGTATGGCCCCATTAACCTAGGTGCTGGTTGAAGGGGGAGGCAACTGTCCCCATTAACCGAGATGCAGGTTGAAGGGGGAGGCGTATGATCCCATTAACCTAGGTGCTGGTTGAAGGGGAGGCGCATGTCACCATTAACCTAAGTGCTGGTTGAAGAGGGAGGCGCATGGCCCCATTAACCTAGGTGCCGGTTGAAAGGGGAGGCGTATGGCCCCGTTAACCTATGTGCTGGTTAAAAGGGGAGGAGCATGACCCAATTAATCTAGGCGCTGGTTGAAGGGCGAAGCGTATGGCCCCATTAACCTAGGTGCTGGTTGAAGAGGGAGGCGCATGGCCCCATTAACCTAGGTGCCGGTTGAAAGGGAAGGCGTATGGCCCCATTAACCTATGTGCTGGTTGAAAGGGGAGGAGCATGACCCAATTAATCTAGGCGCTGGTTGAAAGGCGAAGCGTATGGCCCCATTAACCTAGGTGCTGGTTGAAGTGAAGGCGCAAGGCTCCATTAACCTAGGTGCTGGTTGAAGGGGGAGGCGCATGACCCCATTATCCTATGTGCTGGTTAAAGGGAAAGACGCATGGCCACATTAACCTAGGTGCTGGTTGAAGGGGGAGCCATATGACCCCATTAACCTAGGTGCTGGTTGAAGGGGGAGGCGCATGGCCCATCAACCTAGGTGCTGGTTGAAGGGGCAGGCACATGGCCCCATTTTCCAAATGCATTATACTAGAGAATTGGGTAAATTTTAACAAAGTTTATCGCATGGTTTCTTTTCTGGGCAAAATGTGTTAGCATCGCCGATGATTCTATCTGTCAATTTTGGTTTGAAACCATATATGAAGTGTTTTGTCATAATTGGAACAAGGTTCGGATGCGCTTATTCGATGAACCAAAGTTTCAGCTGGACTAAATGGGAAAAGCTTTCAATAATTGTCTATAGCGTGTCGGGAATAAAAACAAACTCCTGTATACAATCCAAGCGTCCAGTCCGTAATTCGATATTCAACCGTCATCGATTAAAGAATTTGCGCGTCCATAATCCAAAGACCCATATAGTTCGTGAGCTACTAGGGCTCACCTTGCAACCCCACTACAGACCGAAACTATGTTTTTTTTGTGCTTTAGGATATGTCAAATAAGAAACAATTTGTTAACAGTCAATAAAGTGGGACTCACTACCCTTTTAATCACTTTTAAATTACCCCTGTGTTAATATGTACAAATTTTGTGACAATAGGGGGTAGGGTTACAAGAATAGTCTTATCTTCCATAATTATTATCCAATCTTTATAATGTTGGTCACATATTATTCGGCATTGATTGCTGCATCGAATATTTACAAGATACTATCATTATTTGTTGGGTATGACGTCACACAGGGACCATACATACAACAGTAGGAGTAGTAGCAAAAGTGGGCGTTTGGGGGTGCGTGAGGGTATGCTTGAGCGATTGAGAGACCATTGTTGGTCCGAATGCGTCGCATGAGATGTCAAAGTGAAGCCCTCGGTATGTAGGCCACCACTTGAGGGATTTCCACATGATCTGTGACGTCATTGGTGACGTCATCAGTAGGAGTAGTAGCCAAAGTAGACATTTTGAGGTTGTGAAGGAAGGTTTTTTGGGTAGAGATGGACCATCCGTGGTCTAAATGGACCGTGTGGGGTGTCATCTTGTAACTCTCTGCATGTAGACGACGAATGGTACGGTTTTTGTTGGAAGTCGCATCGTGCTACTCATGCACAGTTGAGCAGTAGTAACAAAAGATGTCATTTTGGGCGTGGGCAATGACATGTTTGGGCAATCAACAGACCCATGTTTGGTCCAAATGGACAGGTTGGGGTATCCTAGTGAAGCTTTCGTGGGATAGTCAGACAGGCGTATTTTTTATTCGAATTCAGGCTAATCTGCGCATGCGCAGTTGGGGTGTAGTACGTAAAGTGGTCATTCTGGAGAGATTAAGGTCCGATATCTCATCCAAAGATGGAGTGTAGGGTGTCATCTTGAAGCTCTCGTGGTGTAGACCACGACTTGAGGGATTTCCAGGTCATCTGTGACGTCATTGGTGACGTCATCAGTATGAGTGGTAACGAAGGCTGCCATTTTTGGGGTGCGTAGTGGTGTGTTTGAGCGACTGAGGGACCATTCTTGGTCCGAATGGGACATGTGGGGTATCATATCGAAGCTTTTGCGGAACAGCGTCCGACTGGTCCGGTGTGTCATAGAAGTAGGGGATACGGCTAGCATGCGCAGGCAGCAAATAGTGGAGAAGGGTCACTTGAATGGGATTTTAGACTCGAGGTGGACCATTCGTGTGGGGTTTCGTAGTGAAGGGCTCGTGGGGTAGCGTCGGATTGGACTGGTATCATCGCACGCATCCTGGTGTACCATATGCACTACGGGCTATAGTGTACATGGTGCACCACAGATACGTGCGCATGCCTGCGTTGACATCACTTTCTATCTCCAAGACCTCCAAGCTCCGACTCCAAGAGCGCTCTGACCCATCCCACAGCTCCGAGCTCTGTAGTTTCTCAAATGGCGGCTTCTGATTGGATAAGAGCTCTATACTACTGTCAGACTACATTTGCAGAACGATGATACTAGGCCACACACCAGTGCAATCCGACGCTACCCTACGAGTCCTTCACTACGAAACCCCTCACGACCCATTCGAACGGTTCTCCTCGAGGCCAAAATTCCATCCCAGTGCCCCTCTTCCACTATATGCTGTCTGCGCATGCCCAGCCATATCCCCCACTTCTATGACATACCGGACCAGTCGGACGCTGTTCCACGGAAGCTTCGATATGATACCCCACACGTCCCATTCGGACCAAGAATGGTCCCTCACTCTCTCAAACACACCACTACGCACCCCTAAAATGGCCGCTTTCGTTACCACTCGTACTGATGATGTCGCTAATGACGTCACAGATGACATGGAAATCCCTCAAGTCGTGGTCTATACCACGAGAGCTTCAAGATGACACCCTACACTCCATCTTTGGATGAGATATAGGGCCTCAATCTCTCAGATATACCCCTGCACACCTCCAGAATGACCACTTTACTTACTACACCCCAACTGCGCATGCGCAGATTGGCCTGAATTCCAATAAAAAACACGCCTGTCTGACTATCTCCTGAACGCTCCACTAGGATGCCTCAACCTGTCCATTTGGCCCAAACATGGGTCCCTTGATTGCCCAAACACGTCATTGCCCACGCCCAAGATGACATCTTTTGTTACTACTGCTCAACTGCGCATGAGTAGCACGATGCGACTTCCAACAAAAACCATACCATTCGTCGTCTACATGCTGAGAGTTACAAGATGACACCCCACACGGTCCATTTAGACCACGGATGGTTCATCTTTACCCAAAAAACCTTCCTTCACAACCTCAAAATGTCTACTTTGGCTACTACTCCTACTGATGACGTCACCAATGACGTCACAGATCATGTGGAGATCCCTCAAGTGGTGGCCTACATACCGAGGGCTTCACTTTGACATCTCACGCGACGCATTCGGACCAACAATGGTCCCTCAATCGCTCAAGCATACCCTCACGCACCCCCAAAACGCCTACTTTTGCTACTACTCCTACTGTTGTATGTATGGTCCCTGTGTGACGTCATCCCAACAAATAATGATAGTATCTTGTAAATATTCGATGCAGCAATCAATGCTGAATAATATGTGACCAACATTATAAAGATTGGATAATAATTATGGAAGATAAGACTATTCTTGTAACCCTACCCCCTATTGCCACAAAATTTGTACTTATTAACACAGGGGTAATTTAAAGGTGATTAAAATGGTAGTGAGTCCCAGTTTATTGACTGTTAACAAATTGTTTCTTATTTGACATGTCCTAAGGCACATAAAAAACATAGTTTCGGTCTGTAGTTGGGGGGGGTGCAAGGTGAGCCCTAGTAGCTCACGTACTAATAGCTTTCGCTCTAAGAACTCGATATTGAGGCCGAAAACAATTTACGACAGACTTTAGTCCGAATCAGATGGCGAAAGCTGTAGGTTCATTTGTAGTCTATTGGCGTATTCGACTCTCCAGAGGGAAAACTTGGCGGATGCTGAGACGGAACTATATCGTCCCTTGATCTTTGCCCTTTCCATTTGGAGGAAATGTCGGGAGATATATGTAGGATTCAGGAACGGCTAACTGGTATTTACCATTTCTACTTAATTTGTGTAAGTACAACGGACGACTATTAAGTTACAGGTAGGAATCTCCAAGGAACATAATTTTGTTAGTTCCTCAATTCTATGTACGAAAACTGTGTTAAATTTATTATAGAGTAAAATGCCTTATTATATGCCTCTTTGTCTATGACAGCTATAAATTGAACTGCATATAGAACACACTGGTACTTATCCATTGTCCAGTTAGTTTGCTTCACATATCTCTCTGACAATCGTTTGAAAACCACATTAGTCCTACTTTAACGTTGAACTGGATAATTGGCTCTGTTAGCTGCGACAAACATATAATATATTATATGTACAGCAAAGTTTCACAAAACGGTGTATTTCATGTTAGTTTCAGGATCTCGATCTAGCTTTAGATATCCGGCAAGCTGGCATACTATAAAGCAAATATAGCTGCAGGCTTTTATCGTTGTGGCAGACTACAAGAGATTCGCAGAGTCGATGTTCATTTATCTGAGCTCGGGTAACCTTTCCATTGATATATTCTTACTTTGATCTTATGTTATTATGTCACAGTGCGTCTTTATTTGGGTAACTCTATCTCTAGGTGTATGTCTTCCTCTCGGGGATCATCCTAATGGCAGGTAATTGAATGAATAATCAATGAAACATATGCCGTTCATCCTCATTAGCGCTTTCTGAGAACATTGCATCCGATGCTTTCTTGTATGTCAGTCAGTACCCGTGCACATTTGTCTTCCTCGTTATAGCCCTCAGGAAAACATTCCCAGAATAGCTTAGCTACTCTGTAAGTCAGCTCATCCACCACGGGATATTGGAATATACATATCGGGGAAAACAGATCAAAGATTAGAGTGTGTTTTGAAATCTCGTCTTGTAAGCATGACATTGGACAATGAGACACATTTAACCGCAAATCTGAATGGGAAATCTGCAATGCCCTGTCAAACGGACAATTTTATCATAGATGACGGAGGGTCGAGATTGTACGCTATGTTTCCGAACATATATTTTTACAATACAATACAATATGTTTATTGCACGACTCGTAAAACGGTACAAGTATGGCAAACAATATAATTACTATGGTACAAAAGCAACGTAGTAATTATTAGTTGGTATGAGATTAACCAACAGTGTGGGTTAGTAGTAATTCTAGAAAAAATACTTCAAAAGAACATAAAGCTGTAGGCATATTATTGTAGAAAATCTAGAAGGCTATTTGTTAAATTTTTCTTTAACCATTTGACCACTCTACTATAATTTTGTATTATACAGTTTGACCATATAAATGTAAGCAAAAACTGTCAAGAATAGGTGAAACTACAATCGTATGATACAGTAACATGAACCTAAATATTGACCGTAACAATAATAAGGAATTAAGCTATGAAATGACCAGCCGGGTTTTGGTGGCAGGTTAAGACTGAGCCTAGACTGGTACATTTGGTGTACCAGCCTTGCTATTTTTAAAGCATTGTCTCTGTGGGGATTCACTATAGATTTAATTTTTGTAATTTCCGGATGGGGTGGGGTCGATTACTGTGGATAGTTTGATTTAGATACGACATGATTATCGTACGATAGCCTCGTCTGTGTAGTTAGTTACAATCAGGCTTATTTAGTTGCTGACAGTCAAAGTCATATTGATTCATTGCAAAGAGCTCACCGGAAGTCACGGACCGATACGATGTATAATTCCACACCGGAAGTTGTTCACGGACCGATACAATGTATAATTCCACATCGGAAGTTGTTCACGGACCGATACAATGTATAACTCCACACCGGAAGTTGTTCACGGACCGATACCATGTATAATTCCACACCGGATGTTGTTCACGGACCGATACGATGTAGAATTCCACACCGGAAGATCATTGAGAAGACTGATGAACTAATGAGTCTTGTTTACACGTCATCCTCTCTCTAAATTAGTAATCGGCGATCAACGTAACTAAAGCTTACAATACTATAACATTGATATATTAATATAGAAGCTGCATGACTGCACGAGAGGTTTCTCTTTTTGTACACACGATTGTTCATCCAGGGTCAGATATTCTTAACCAAAGTTGACATCGATCTGATATATCTTGTTGAAAACAAGCCTTACCGGGCGAGAAGTACTAGCCTTCAAAATCCACAGAACTTGTGCAGGCTCAATAGCTTTCATCTAAAACACAGAGGAGCATCAAGTGAAGTATTGAACAATCATCTCTGCTGGTTAGTTCTAACAGTGGTATATACGGGGATATTCTCTCAGCCCGAGTGAAAAACTGTCGATACCGTGGCAAAACATAGTTGTGTCGTTTGTGGGGACAGGTTGGATTTTGTACTAGTATCACATTCGTTAGCAGGGATTTCGATGCGCCCGCACAATAGCTATATTACCACTTGAGCTAAGGGGTTGAATCTTGGCACAGTATATAACTAGATCAAGGTTTGCCAGATAATCTAAATGTAATTCCGTTGGCTGCTTTCATGTCACATGATGTATGTCACTTTCATAAGGTATGTTTTCATTTATCTGAATTTTGTATCTTAGAAACTATTCAATATGATCATAAAGCATTACTGTAGTCGAAATACATTAGTATGATGCATTTTAGTCGACCAAAAGGCAAACAAAATGTCAAAAACCTGAAAAGGCGACCTTCAGACGGCCGCCATTTTCAATTTAGTCGCGATCGTCTGGATTTAGATTTAAGCAAATGAGCGCAAAATGATCCCAATATGATAAGATATAAAACAAGGAATTAGACGCAACATAACAAGGTAGCACAAGCTCGTATTTTGTTTTCGTTTCAGAGACACGGGAGAAAGTTTAATTTGGAAGGATCGTTACATCATCGATAGATCTGGTAAAGGGTTAAAAAAAATATCGAAATAGAGAATTTCAATAATCGCTTCGGTATGGAAATCAAAAACTGCAGCACTTTGATTATTCGTACATTTGTATTGTCGTGGCTATTTAAAAAACGCATGACCAATTCCAAAATAAATGTTTATAGCACCTAGAAATCCTGAAAAGTACATTGCTGGCTTTAAATTCGGAATAATTTGATATGCTGCTGTTATCATAGCAAGCGTCAGATCCGACATTCAATATGAAATCGTCGTCAATAAAAAAAATTCTTGTCAATAATCGAAAGGCCTTTCGTATCACCAATTTCAAATGATATTGAGTAACTTGTCATATACTGAATCTGATTCGAATTGTTTTCGGTTATTATTCTTATGGGTTTATTTACAATACATAACGAAAGGAAAGTTATGCATGCTTCAGCAGATAGCCTTATCTAAATACTGTTTGTCACCTTGGGAATATGTTATGTATCTGATTTTTATCGCATTTCACAATCTATCCTTGTGAGGCATACGAAGACATGTATAAAATACCCGCACATTACGTATAAGGAGAGATGTGTGTGATCAAGAGGCACAAGGAGGATTTAAGTCCTGTTACTATCAAGGCGGTTTCTGGCAACAGATTGATTCTTAGTAGACACATGAGGATTTAATCATTGTTTTTTTTGTGAATTCTGTGAAGGAAAGGACATAGTGTTCTTACGGGATATTTGGTGTGTTTTAATTGAACCCCTCCCCCGAATTATATCTGTTTTGGTAGGATTGGATATTGCTTATTTGATTAACCAAAGTTTCAGTTTGACGCTGTGGGGAATGCCTTCAATAATTGTCTTTAGCGTGCCGGGAATGAAAACTAACCATATAGCTTTCTCTCTAAGAACTCTATAGTAAGGCCAAGAACAATTTATGATATTTAATCCGGGACAAATTGCGAATGTCAATTTGTAGTCTTCTTGCGTATTCAGCTCAAAAGGTAACTCTTGGTGGATGCTGTGTCTGGGGATCGTTGCACGAAACTCGCGTAAGTTACGATCGACGTATGGACTTACACCTGCGTTGCGCTCACACTACGCCCGGCTCTATACACGCGTTTCACGAACCTGGTGCAAGGCAGACGTAATTACATCAACATTTACGCAATGCGTAAGTTTCAGATTTTCGTCTCTGCAATAAATATCACGTGGAATTTATGTTTAATTAGTATTGGATACAAGGTTTCGACCAGAATAAAATGCCTTATTATGTAACTGTCTTTCAATTGATCTGCATAGAAAGCACTGGTACGTATCCAGTGGCCTGTTAGTATGTTTTACATATTTCTCTGATAACCGTTTGGAAAGCACAACAGTCCTGACTTAACGTTGAACTGGTCCTGTTATGTCTGCGACAAACATATAATATACTGCATGTACAGCCTAGTTTCACCATGGAGCCAGGCTCCATGGCTCCATGGGCTCCATGGCTCCATGGCTCCATGGTTTCACAAACGGTGCATTTTCATGTTAGTTTAATGATCTTGATCTAGCTTTCCATATCCATCAAGCTGGAATACTATACTAAATGGTGTCCGTTTATCTGAGCTCAGCTAACGTTTCCATTGATATATTCCTACTTTGATCTTAGGTTATGTACTAGTGCGTTTCCATTTCGGTAACTCTATCTTTACCGGCGTGTTCGACTGGCTCACACGACTTATTCAAAACTAATCCGGGTAAGCGAGAATATCGTTCGACTGGTCCGTGACGTCATTGACGAGTTAGGAGAGAGAAAGAATTAAGGTTTAATGTCACGTTCAGCAATATTTCAGCTATATAGCGACAATCAAACAAAATTCTAAGTACTCAAGTCACTAACTTAGTAATCCAACGCATTAAAACATACACACATTAAAACTTATGTAACAAACCGATTTCTCTCAAATAACTCAAGATGCAATCTTCCCTCACCCGACTAAAAACATCTTACAAAGTAGTCGCTCGATAAAAAAAGCATCTCTTACGATCTTAATATCTATGCATTCGATAAGAATATGTTTCACCGTGAGATCATCATGGCATGGAACACACGCTGGGACTGGCTCTTTTTTTAGTAAATGTTCGTGAGTTAATCGTGTATGGCCGACTCTACATCGCCTGATCATGGTTTGATAGAAACGTTAGTGAAAAATACATATAATTTCGATTACAAATTTCAATAATTGTATGTTGTTCAAGCTTTGCTGATACGAGAAGTATAAAATCGGTGGACTGTGCGAAGGTTAGCCGGGTGATCTGTGACATCTGTTATTCGACTCTACGAGTATTTCTTCCCCTCAGGAATCGCCCTGGTGTCAGAGTAATTGAATGAATAATCAATGAAACATATGTCCGTCATCTTCATTAGCGCCTTCGAAAAAAGCATTGCACCCAATGCTTTCTTGTACGTTAGTCAGTACCAGTGCACATTTGTCTTCCTCGTGGCAGCCCACATGAAAACATTTCCAGAACATCTTAGCTACTCCGTATGTCAGCCCATCGAGCACGGGGTATTGGAATATATTTTGGTGAAAACAGATCAAAGATTAGAGTGAATTCGTCAGATTGTCTTATAAACATGTCATTGGACAGTTGGACACTTTTACCGCAAAAAAGGGAATGGGAAATCTGGAATGTACTTTAAAACGGACTATACATATTGTCATAGACGATGGGGGGAGTTGGAGATGTTATGTTATGTTGCTGAACACATTTTTACCACGTGACTACCGTTATCGTACGATAGGTTCGTGTGCGTAGTTATTTACAACCAGAAATATTTAGTTGCTGACAGTCAAAGCCGCATTGATTCATTTCAAGGAGCTCATCGGAAGTTGTTCACGGACCGATACGATGCATAAATCCACACCGGATGTTCATTGAAAAGACGGTTCCGGCTATTTGCATTGACCGTGGAGAGTACTGAGGCAGGAGTGATGAGCCTTGTTTACACGTCATCTTCTCTCTAAATTAGTCATTGGATCAACCTTTTACACGTCATCTTCTCTCTAAATTAGTCATTGGATCAACCTTTTACACGTCATCTTCTCTCTAAATTAGTAATTGGATCAACCTTTTACACGTCTTCTTCTCTCTAAATTAGTAATTGGATCAACCTTTTACACGTCTTCTTCTCTCTAAATTAGTAATTGGATCAACCTTTTACACGTCTTCTCTCTAAATTAGTAATTGGATCAACCTTTTACACGTCTTCTTCTCTCTAAATTAGTAATTGGATCAACCTTTTACACGTCATCTTCTCTCTAAATTAGTAGTTGGATCAACCTTTTACACGTCATCTTCTCTCTAAAGTAGTAATTGGATCAACCTTTTACACGTCATCTTCTCTCTAAATTAGTAATCGGATCAACCTAACTAAAGCTTACAATAATATATCTTTGATATATTAATACTGACGCTGCATGACCGCTCGAATGGTTTTTCTTCCTAAACACACTATTGTCAATTCGTGGTAAGATATTCTGTTGTTATCGACCTGATATACCTTGTTGCGAACAAGCCTTACCAGTCAGTTTCATGAGCTGTACTGGCGTTCAAAACCAAACGAACTTATAAGCTTTATGGCTTCCATCTAAAATATCAGGAGCATCAAGTCAATTATCGAACAATCAACTGCATTGGTTGGTTTTAAAGGTATACACAAGGATATTCTCTCAGCCTAAATGGAAAAAAACCTTTCAATACCGTTGCAAAATATAGGATGTATCCCTTTGGAGGAAAAGGTGGACTTTCGTAGTATCGCATTAAATTGCTGGAATTTCGCCCTGCCGCCTCAATAGCTATATTAGAATAAAGGGCTAAAACTTTCTACAGTATACATCTGAGTGAACATTTGTCATATATTCTGAATGAAGTTTCTTTGACGTCACTCGTACGTCATTTGTATAATTTATTTTCATTTATCTGATTTTTGACTTTTGGAAACTAATAAATATTATAGAAAATAATTACTGCAGTCGAACTAAATTAGTTTCATACTGTTTCAGTCAAAAGAAAGCCAAACAAATTTACCCACGATCCTCTGAACATAGGTTTATGCGAATGAGCAAAAAATGAATATGATAAGTGATAAAGCAGGAAGCACAAGTTCTTATTTTGTTTTCGCAAGTTAGAAGATTTTAACAGAAATTTTAATATGTGAGAGAATTCAATTATCGATTTGGTTTGAAAATCGAAAAGTATAGCCATCTGATTATTCGTTTATTCGAACATTTGTATTGTCGTGGATATTCAAAAAATATATTACCAATTCCTGGATAAATGTAATTCCTAGGAAGTTTATGGTACATATATGTTTACTACCGTTAAATAATGAATTGAAAGCCGTGTTAACCTTCGCATTTATTCATATCATTTATCTAAGCAAGTTACCATGTAAACTTGCTAATCAACTGCTAATTATGGATATAGCACAACTTACCCTTGTAACACATGGTAACATGCCAAAAAACAAAAACAGGATGCATAAAACAGCTGCACTATCAGCGAAAAGCCATGGAGAGATGTATGATCACAAGGCGTTAATTTTCTGGAAGTGAAGTGATCCGCATATCTACCAAATCCATCGTCGCTGTAAAGCTGAAATATGGCAGCACGCAATGTTAAACCTATAATTCTCTCTCTCTCTCTCTACTCAATACATTAAACGATACAAATGTAATTAGGGATATTACACATGAACAAATATATATGTTTTTTTAAATATCTTAATTGGGCCTTCCTTCACTGTTTTAAATATAAAAATACATGTTTTATAACAAAGACGGAAACATTGACCCGTGGGGGAATTTAAGAAAACGTTTTCTCTAGGGTAGGATGGACCTGGCATACAGGTAAATTGATGGGCCTGGCATACAGGTAAAGTGATGGACCTGTCATAAAGGTAAATTGATGGACCTGGCATACAGGTAAATTGATGGACCTGGCAAACAGGTAAATTGATGGACCTGTCATACAGGTAAATTGATGGAGCTGGCATGCAGGTAAATTGAGGGACCTTACATACAGGTAAATTGATGAACCTGGCATAGAGTTAAATTGATGGACCTGGCATACAGGTAAATTGGCTCGCGTCCAATGCACAACCGATCGGTAAACATTATGATATAATATTCTACCTTGCGAAAAGGGAATGTCTCACGAGGTAATGAAGTGGGCTTGGACGATCTGGTTAGCAGTACCAATATTTCAATTCTTTGGTTGAGGAAGATTACCAAACAAAACGCGTTGGAGTGTTCCCTGCGGTACAGTGGACTTTTTTGTTTGACGAACTTCGATATTCTCTGGTTGACTCAAGATACGACAAAACCGCAAATCTCTTGTATAAACCATTTGAATTTGAATGTTTTATTATAAATTTACAGATATTTATCTGTTGTCACCTCCAAAGTGGCTGTTGGGCTCACCGGTTCTCGTCAGATCACCGAAGTTAAGCAATTTTTGGCTAGGTCAATACTTGGATGGGTGACCCAGTGATGTACTGGCTGGGCTGATCAGTGTCCAAAATAATAGGAACTGTTGACACTTTCTTGTTCTGGCACATGTGGGCACCGTCGTGATATGATTGAGAAAATGTTGAAATCGACTCACTCACTCACTCCCTCCAAAGTGACTGGATAATTCCGATAAACTTGTAGTAGATATCTCCAAGATTTCGTATCAGTAATGAGGTAAAGATTTATGGTGATTCAGTAGAGCCACATCTTCAGCTTGGCGCATTAGAAGGTCGCTAGTGATTGTCTATACCGTGCCCGGAATAAAAATGAAATAATATATAGATTTCTCTCAAAGAATTCCATAGTCCGACCAAAAACCATTTACTGCAGACATTAATTCTGATCAATAACGGATAAGTGATGTCCAACTGTGGTCCTGTGCGTACACGGTTGACTTTTAGCAAAGCTCAGCGGATGTATTAATGCTATATCCTAACTACGCTATCTTCTGTTCTGCCCACTCTCCAATTACAAGGGATATCTTGAGATATATACGTAACATTTAAGACAGACGGACGCTTGGTAATTATTCGTTATCTATTAAGTTCATTGAAAGGTAATAAAACAGTTGCGATAATAAATGTTGCCAAGGAAACACCATTGGCAAGTATTGGGGTGTATTCTTGTGCTCGAAGTCTTTCTATTAAAATGAAGTAGACTTCGGCTCGAGTGTGTAAAGGACGATATTGTTGGCCAGTAGACTTCGGCTCGAGTGTGTAAAGGACGATATTGTTGACCAGTAGACTTCGGTTCGAGTGTGTAAAGGACGGTATTGTTGACCAGTAGACTTCGGCTCGAGTGTGTAAAGGACGGTGTTGTTGACTAGTAGACTTCGGCTGGAGTGTGTAAAAGGACGGTTGTTGTTGACTGGAATGAAAACGGAAATTGTCCATTGAAGTAAAACTGAGGAAAACAAAATGTTGATGTTGGCATGAACATAATATTTAATATTGTGGAATATCGGTATAGTAAATGAGGATATATGATGGTTTAAAACGTTCTTATATAATGGATAACAGCTTTTAAACTTGATTAAGCTATGGTATAACAACATTAACCTTACCTGGGATTTTTGGAACCTATTCATGCGTGGGTGTAAAGTCCTGAATATTTTCCTTAACCCTTGAACTAGTAAATTGAAACTGACCACTCTTTATCCTTGAGTCAAGCTCTACCAGAATATTTAGCAACATTCAAAATGACCGCAAAATGATAGCTTATCACATTTTCACAGAAGACATTTTTGGTCGATTTTTCTTTGCTGGAACTGCACGATAAATTTGTAAATAATAATCTGATGTGAAATAAAACAGAACTTTTAAACTTTAACACTTTTTTTGACCTCAAAAGCAAACATTTTGAAGAAAAATGGCGCAATCTCACTATTCGGTTACCCCAAATGGCCGCGATTTTAGATTTGCCATCATGTTCCTTTGTACAGGGTGTTTTTTGGATTTAATACTGAATTAGGCCTCTGGATTGTGGACGCGGAATCATTAGAGCATTTCCACAAAGTGGATGCTCTTACGTTTTCATGAGAAACGGCTCCGCCGGATCCGCCGCCGCCGCCGCCGCGACTTTAAACGTGAATATCTCTGGAACCGTTAAATATTTTCGGGTCAGACTTTGTGTGCTATCTCCTTAGGCCTGGGAAATTTGCCTGGTTGTGTTTCGATAGCTGATGCTCACCACTAGGTGGCGTTGTAGTCAGAGCATAGGTAAATCTTTCTGTGACGATTTCGTCTGAACGACTTGTTCGATTTCTGTGAAATTTTATTACAATGATCTTGAAGGATAGGCAATGTGCTGAAAAGGTTGTGGTGTAGCTGGCGTAATTATAAAGGCACATTTTTTGCATTTCAAAAAAAGAAGTTTTTTGTGAAATAAAAATTTGCCATTCGCTTGGAGAAATATTTAAAGATTCTTCTATTCTATGTTGCCAAGCATAAATGTAGGATTGCCGACATGATAATTTTATTTTGGTGCGAACCAAATTGCTATTTAAATGAAAAATCTCAATTATCTGACTTAATGTCAAAACCTCCATAACCATTATCATGATCAAAGTTTTTTCCATTGAACTTTTATGTGCAATCTCCCTAGGGCTTTAGATTTCACCTGCTTGTTTTTCATGGTATTTGGTTGTTACTAGGTGGCGCTATAGACATGAATGCAGGTAAACATGTGTAACATCATATCTTCTAAACAACATGTTTGAGTTCCATGAAATTTGAGTATAATGATCTTGCGAGATAGGCAAAGAGCTGACAAGATTTTGATGGTGTTGGCGAAATCATGGAGGCGCATTTTTGCATCTCAAAATAAGATTTTTTGCACAAAAATGGAAATTTACTTCTTTGAATCAGGGAAAAGTAATTCGAGTGTGCTGAACATGAATATAACTTTCCCAGTGTTATAATTCACATCCCTTGTAAGCCAAATGACCATTTTTTTTTGTAATACGTGAAATTTACATGACTTGAGTCCAATATCTACATTCCCGAGGCCACATCTGAGGATTTTGCTTCATCATGTAGTTTCGTGATATTGTTCATCATTGAGTGGCACTATAGACAGTAAACTTATATCGCACAATTTATTGGCATTTCATGAAGTTTATTGTCCGACAGACAAAGGATTTCAAAGGACTGAAAGGTTGTTTTGTTTTTTTTTGGATTGAAATTGAAGGGCCACCTCCCATACGGACTTGCAGCCCATCAACATAATGCTTGATTTATATCTCATTATACATTCTTTTTTACAATTACTAATTTTATTAACATTATGGTTTAAAAATGGATTGAAAGGACATTGGTGCTGTTAGCGCTGGCATATACATGTGGCATACAGCATAGTCTGCTGAATATATCTAAATCTAGGCTACATCAACCCCTGCTTACACACATAATGAAAATGCAGTCAGAGAAGATATGCTACCATCAATATGGTCAGTATGGAAAATTGCAAGGATTCAAGTGAACATGAAGTCCGGCCATTTTGGTCGAATAGACATACTGTAACACTGATATTCTGCTTCACCTTTCAAGTCTCATAATGTAGGCCTGTATGTTGATCATTCAGGTGATAAAACCTGTAATGTCTGACTTTTGCATAATGCAGTTATAAGTGGACTACTAGAATGTTTGTATCAACAAAGTAAACACTTCATCCAGAATCAGTGCTATTTCTCTCTCCATTACTGATATAATAATTTCTTCCTGTTTCCAATTACATAGTCTACAGTGGTTGTGAACTCTGGGTTTCCAGATGTTTGAGGATGCATTCTGGTCAATTTTCAATGAATAAAATAACAAATTATCACTCAGTAAATGCTCATTTTTTTTTGTTTTATGTGGAGGTCCCCAGAATTTATTTGAAAATCGAGATGTGAAATTGCACATACCGTTGCATTTTTACAAATGTTGATAATTATTTTTGTAACTGAAAAAGTAGAAAGATTTTTGAAGTGTAACTTCTACATACCTGCTATATGGCACATCCCACCTAGGAATTTTTTACATGTATATCTAATTGAAGTAATCCCTTGGAACCACTGATGATTTTCCAATAACAGAGAAGAAAAGCAACTCCAAGTAGCTAGGGATGACAATTTCATTCTGTATATTTCGCTATTAGTTTTAGCATCTTCAGCAGTGAACAAAGTTACAAACAGCTCCATACGCACAGTATATATACAAGGCATAATGTGATCTTAGCCAATACACAATTATAAATAGTCAGTAAATTATGCCAGTCAGTTTGGACGGATATTAAAATGCTGTCATTTTCAGAAATTAACCTGACAGCGATCTACAAATGGTGTGATTCAGGTGATACAATACACACTGTAATTGATGAAAACAATACATAATCTGCTTATTTGGTAAGAACTAAGTAAACTGTACACAAATGAATAAAGTATTGTGATATAGTGGGTATTTACCTACAATCAATATTTCTACATGTCATCTGCCAGATGTCATGAAGTTTGGATAAGGACTGTCATTTTAAGATAATATAGGTATAATTTACTTGGCAATCCACATCAGAATTAATGAAAACCTACAAATGTTGTAACTCGCATGTTTCATAATTGTAGTATATTCCCATGCGAGTTATAACATTTGTAAAGTGTGTATTGTATCACCTGAATCACACCATTTGTAGATCACTCTCAGGTTATCGCTTAATATTTAACAATTTCTGAAAATGACAGCATTTTAATATCTGTCCAACCTGATATAATTTACTGGCTTACCTATTCATAATTGTGTATTGGCTAAGATCACATTATGCCTTGTATATATACTGTGCATATGAAGCTGTTTGTAACTTTGTTCACTGCTGAAGATCCTACATGTATAACTAATAGCGAAATATACAGAATAAAATTGTGATTCCTACTCGGAGTTGCTTTTCTTCTCTATAATTGAAGTAAAATGGTGTGTTCTTGTGCATTTTGACAGAATATTTAGACTTTGAAGATGGTGTGTAATGATGCCCCAAAATGAACTGAATTTTCCGAGTCATCTGTTTGTCTGTCTCTGTCTGCCCATCTTTCTTGTCATACCACACATGCAGCTGGTGATGGATCAGAAGCCTAATGAAATTGACTGACCTTCACCTGTTTTATCGAGGTCAAATTTAGCATTAGCAATAATTTTTAAAGGAGTGAAGACAGGCTCTCCAAATTTATAATACTTGTGCAATTGGTGACTGACTAGAAGCCTATCCCAGTTGTCTGAATCTATTTTCTCGGGTTATATACTGTATGTTATGATATAACATGAAATATAGCTAGGCATTCTAAATTGATACCACATATGCAACTGATGATGGACCTGGAGTCTATGAAAATGACTGACATTGACCTATTTTCTCAAGGTCAAAAACTGTATGTTAAGTCACATGTTAACTGCCAACATACACTTCAAATCTAACATTGTCATCATTTTGTTGTGGCTGTGGTTTTTCTTCCAGAACAATTTAGCGAATTTTGCATGTGTTCCAACAGCCTCATGCTTCAACAGTAACTTATACCATGCTGTATCGGCTGAGCTGTTGAAACACCCTCCATTTCCTAGCTCTGACATACTGCATTACTGTCGAAATATGGGTACCCGGTACCAAGACAGAGTGATAGATCACACAGCCAGTGAAGGTTCCCAATTTACACATGTACATTGAATGTCGTTATTGCCCATTTTACAACAACAACAATTCGCTGACTTACAGTGACAAATTATAGTGAAAGGTATATGTTTTTTGTTGTTTGGCATATTTATTTGCTGGCATTGTTTCAGATAGAATACAACAGCCTAATTCATACAATCAGGAATAAAAAGGGGGTTCAAATCTTTATGTTCAAACTTTTGTAGGAAATATAGAAGTGGCAATTTGAAATTTTATTTTCATTCGATTTTTTAATGTCGGTGGGCCCATGAAACGCAAAATAAAGTTGGTGTTGCCTCGCACTGGGTTTCGACCATTGATGAAGAAATCCCTTCTCAGAGGCACTTCTACCACGGATGATTCCTGATTGCTCATCCTCCAGGGGTATGTGCCCCACCCTCTGTCCCATCCAAAAAACAATTGCCACCCCTAATAGGGGGTGTGCCCAAATTGGAGAGATCTAAAGCCCTGTGAGTACCAAATTATGTGTTACAAAATTATCTGGGGAAATGCTCTTCGCCCGTGTTTCACACGAGCTTTAATTCTGTAATGGACGACGGCTAAATTCTGCAACCCTTTACACTGTGACATATGAAGCCTACTATAATTCTAGTCATAAAGGCCGCAACTGATTTGGTTCCTAAGAAATTCTTTCCTCTCCATCCTGCGTCCTATAATCGTTGAAGCTTGCTGATGAAAAAACTAATTGCCAAAGTATTATCCCTCGGCCATTTTGGCCTCGGGGTATTGTCATCGCCATGTACGTCCGTCCGTCCGTCCGTTACCACATTTTAGACAAAACCGCTTGAGACATAACCACCAAATTTTGTACGCGTATTTATCTAGTGCTAAATCAGACGCCTATCAGAAGTGGCTCCCCTCGGCTCATATTTTACAGAGTTATGCCCCTTTACAGATATATAAATTTCTATTTCTGTCCTAAATGCTTGAATGAAACCAACTATATCTGAAGAACTGTGGTCGACACAGCTACTATATTTTGGAAACTTATTTATATTGTTGTATTGTAGAAGCCAACAAAAAATTACTCGCCTCGGCCCTTATTTGAAAGAGTTATGCCCCTTTTTGGGTGCAGTTATCTCGGATTTTGTGATATATGCTGGAATTTAAGCAGTTATATACGATTAACTGTGTTTGGTACAGCTACCAAATTATGAAGAAGAATTATGGAGTTATGCCCTTTTCTGATGTAATAATCTCTGATTTTGTGGTCTGTAGTTGAATGTACAAGTTATATCTGTAGATCCGTGTTCGGTACAGCTGCCAAATTTTGGAAACTTAGTTATCTAGTTGTATTCTAGAAGCGTACAAGAAAAACCATCGTCTCGGCCCTTATTTCATGGAGTTATGCCCCTTTTTGGGTGTACTAATGTTGGATATGTTTGAATGTAACGAGTTATTTCTGAAGAACTGTGTTCACGACAGCTACCAAATTTTGGAAACTTATTGATCTACTAGATTCGTCTCGACCCTTTATGAGTTATGAGTTATGACCCTTTTTGTGTATTTATCTAAATATGATTTTGTGATATCTATTCTTGAATGTAGCTGTTCTGTCTGCAGAATTGATGATATTCTCTAAAAAGTACAGGTTTTGCCCGTGAATGGACTAGAAATCCCACCGGCGTTCCAAATGAGAAAAAATAGAGCAGTTATACTGGTGAACATGGTGATCTCTACGAACATATTAAGCTATGTAAGACATTTATTTACTCGAAGTCTGTGCAAGAGATGCTCTATGATGGATATTTTCTTGATACCTTTGAAGCATTTCTATAACCATTTCTGAAATGATTAACCCCAATCAAATCTCTAAAACAACAATGCCCCAAAGTTAATAATAATAACCCCAATCAAGTCTCTACAACAACAATGCCCCAAAGTTAATAATAATAACCCCAATCAAGTCTCTACAACAACAATGCCCCAAAGTTAATAATAATAACCCCAATCAAGTCTCTATAACAACAATGCCCCAAAGTTAATAATAATAACCCCAATCAAGTCTCTAAAACAACAATGCCCCAAAGTTAATAATAATAACCCCAATCAAGTCTCTACAACAACAATGCCCCAAAGTTAATAATAATAACCCCAATCAAGTCTCTACAACAACAATGCCCCAAAGTTAATAATAATAACCCCAATCAAGTCTCTACAACAACAATGCCCCAAAGTTAATAATAATAACCCCAATCAAGTCTCTATAACAACAATGCCCCAAAGTTAATAATAATAACCCCAACCAAGTCTCTAAAACAACAATGCCCCAAAGTTAATAATAATAACCCCAATCAAGTCTCTACAACAACAATGCCCCAAAGTTAATAATAATAACCCCAATCAAGTCTCTACAACAACAATGCCCCAAAGTTAATAATAATAACCCCAATCAAGTCTCTACAACAACAATACCCCAAAGTTAATAATAATAACCCCAATCAAGTCTCTACAACAACAATGCCCCAAAGTTAATAATAATAACCCCAATCAAGTCTCTATAACAACAATGCCCCAAAGTTAATAATAATAACCCCAATCAAGTCTCTAAAACAACAATGCCCCAAAGTTAATAATAATAACCCCAATCAAGTCTCTACAACAACAATGCCCCAAAGTTAATAATAATAACCCCAATCAAGTCTCTACAACAACAATGCCCCAAAGTTAATAATAATAACCCCAATCAAGTCTCTACAAACAACAATGCCCCAAAGTTAATAATAATAACCCCAATCAAGTCTCTACAAACAACAATGCCCCAAAGTTAATAATAATAACCCCAATCAAGTCTCTACAACAACAATGCCCCAAAGTTAATAATAATAACCCCAATCAAGTCTCTACAACAACAATGCCCCAAAGTTAATAATAATAACCCCAATCAAGTCTCTAAAATAACAATACCCCAAAGTTAATAATAATAACCCCAATCAAGTCTCTACAACAACAATGCCCCAAAGTTAATAATAATAACCCCAATCAAGTCTCTACAACAACAATGCCCCAAAGTTAATAATAATAACCCCAATCAAGTCTCTACAACAACAATGCCCCAAAGTTAATAATAATAACCCCAATCAAGTCTCTACAACAACAATGCCCCAAAGTTAATAATAATAACCCCAATCAAGTCTCTACAACAACAATGCCCCAAAGTTAATAATAATAACCCCAATCAAATCTCTAAAATAACAATACCCCAAAGTTAATAATAATAACCCCAGTCAAGTCTGTACAACAACAATGCCCCAAAGTTAATAATAATAACCCGAATCAAGTCTCTAAAACAACAATACCCCAAAGTTAATAATAATAACCCCAATCAAGTCTCTACAACAACAATGCCCCAAAGTTAATAATAATAACCCCAATCAAGTCTCTACAACAACAATGCCCCAAAGTTAATAATAATAACCCCAATCAAGTCTCTAAAATAACAATGCCCCAAAGTTAATAATAATAACCCCAATCAAGTCTCTACAACAACAATGCCCCAAAGTTAATAATAATAACCCCAATCAAATCTCTAAAATAACAATACCCCAAAGTTAATAATAATAACCCCAGTCAAGTCTGTACAACAACAATGCCCCAAAGTTAATAATAATAACCCGAATCAAGTCTCTAAAACAACAATACCCCAAAGTTAATAATAATAACCCCAATCAAGTCTCTAAAATAACAATACCCCAAAGTTAATAATAATAACCCCAATCAAGTCTCTACAACAACAATGCCCCAAAGTTAATAATAATAACCCCAATCAAGTCTCTACAACAACAATGCCCCAAAGTTAATAATAATAACCCCAATCAAGTCTCTACAACAACAATGCCCCAAAGTTAATAATAATAACCCCAATCAAGTCTCTAAAATAACAATACCCCAAAGTTAATAATAATAACCCCAGTCAAGTCTGTACAACAACAATGCCCCAAAGTTAATAATAATAACCCGAATCAAGTCTCTAAAACAACAATACCCCAAAGTTAATAATAATAACCCCAATCAAGTCTCTACAACAACAATGCCCCAAAGTTAATAATAATAACCCCAATCAAGTCTCTAAAATAACAATGCCCCAAAGTTAATAATAATAACCCCAATCAAGTCTCTACAACAACAATGCCCCAAAGTTAATAATAATAACCCCAATCAAGTCTCTACAACAACAATACCCCAAAGTTAATAATAATAACCCCAATCAAGTCTCTACAACAACAATGCCCCAAAGTTATAAATAATAACCCCAATCAAGTCTCTACAACAACAATGCCCCAAAGTTAATAATAATAACCCCAATCAAGTCTCTACAACAACAATGCCCCAAAGTTAATAATAATAGCCCCAATCAAGTCTCTATAACAACAATGCCCCAAAGTTAATAATAATAACCCCAATCAAGTCTCTACAACAACAATGCCCCAAAGTTAATAATAATAACCCCAATCAAGTCTCTACAACAACAATGCCCCAAAGTTAATAATAATAACCCCAATCAAGTCTCTGCAACAACAATGCCCCAAAGTTAATAATAATAACCCCAATCAAGTCTCTACAACAACAATGCCCCAAAGTTAATAATAATAACCCCAATCAAGTCTCTACAACAACAATGCCCCAAAGTTAATAATAATAACCCCAATCAAGTCTCTACAACAACAATGCCCCAAAGTTATTAATAATAACCCCAATCAAGTCTCTACAACAACAATGCCCCAAAGTTAATAATAATAACCCCAATCAAATCTCTAAAATAACAATACCCCAAAGTTAATAATAATAACCCCAGTCAAGTCTGTACAACAACAATGCCCCAAAGTTAATAATAATAACCCGAATCAAGTCTCTAAAACAACAATACCCCAAAGTTAATAATAATAACCCCAATCAAGTCTCTACAACAACAATGCCCCAAAGTTAATAATAATAACCACAGTCAAGTCTCTACAACAACAATGCCCCAAAGTTAATAATAATAACCCCAATCAAGTCTCTACAACAACAATGCCCCAAAGTTAATAATAATAACCCCAATCAAGTCTCTAAAATAACAATGCCCCAAAGTTAATAATAATAACCCCAATCAAGTCTCTACAACAACAATGCCCCAAAGTTAATAATAATAACCCCAATCAAATCTCTAAAATAACAATGCCCCAAAGTTAATAATAATAACCCCAATCAAGTCTCTACAACAACAATGCCCCAAAGTTAATAATAATAACCCCAATCAAGTCTCTACAACAACAATGCCCCAAAGTTAATAATAATAACCCCAATCAAGTCTCTACAACAACAATGCCCCAAAGTTAATAATAATAACCCCAATCAAGTCTCTACAACAACAATGCCCCAAAGTTAATAATAATAACCCCAATCAAGTCTCTATAACAACAATGCCCCAAAGTTAATAATAATAACCCCAATCAAGTCTCTACAACAACAATGCCCCAAAGTTAATAATAATAACCCCAATCAAGTCTCTACAACAACAATGCCCCAAAGTTAATAATAATAACCCCAATCAAGTCTCTAAAATAACAATACCCCAAAGTTAATAATAATAACCCCAATCAAGTCTCTACAACAACAATACCCCAAAGTTAATAATAATAACCCCAATCAAGTCTCTAAAATAACAATACCCCAAAGTTAATAATAATAACCCCAATCAAGTCTCTACAACAACAATGCCCCAAAGTTAATAATAATAACCCCAATCAAGTCTCTACAACAACAATGCCCCAAAGTTAATAATAATAACCCCAATCAAGTCTCTACAACAACAATGCCCCAAAGTTAATAATAATAACCCCAATCAAGTCTCTACAACAACAATGCCCCAAAGTTAATAATAATAACCCCAATCAAGTCTCTACAACAACAATGCCCCAAAGTTAAAGAAATGAAGCCTAGAATTTCAAAATTTCCTGAGGCAGGAGGCGTGTGAGATAGGAGTGGAGTACGGTGGGGGACAGTGGATTACTCGGATATAATCTAACCCCGCTCTTCAGAGGGATGACCTGGTCGACCACTGCGCTCTTTCAAGAAGCGAAAGGTACGGCGCATCACGTTGGGCACACCGGTTCTCGTCAGATCACCGAAGTTAAGCAGCGTTGAGCTCGGTCAATACTTGGATGGGTGACCGGGTGCTGTACTGACTGGGCTGATCAGTGTCCAGAATAATAGGAACTGTGGACACTCTCGTGTTCTGGCACATGTAGGCACCGTCGTGATATGACTGAAACAATGTTGAAAACGACGTTAAATCCTACTCACTCACTCACTCAAGAAGCGAACGGGTGTTCTTGAAATTTCGTTTTGTAGCTTTTATTTTTCTGCAAACTGCGCCATACGAGATGATAAAGGAGAGAGAGAGAGAATTAAGGTTAACGTCGCATTCAGCAATATTTCAGTTATATAGCGATGATCAAACAAAATTCTAAGTATTCAATTCAACAACTCAGTAAACTAATGCTTTAAAACAGGTACAAACATTAAAATTTGTACAACAAACCAATCTCTCTCAAATGATCTAAAATACAATCTTCTTTTACTCCGCTACTCAGCGTAGCTGCTCGATAAAAAGTATCTCTTACAATCTTAAAATCTATGCAGTCTATGAGAATATGTTTCACCGTGAGATCTTCATGGCGTGGAATACACCTTGGGACCGGCTCCTCTTTTAGTTAATATTCGTGAGTTAATCGTGTATGACCGATCCTACATCGTCTAATCATGGCCTGATCGAAACGTTTCAGATGAGTATAACCAACAGTTTTTTTTAACTCGTAAAGTTTGTTATTATCCATAGAGAAAAAATAGAACAGTTATACTGGTGAACATGGTGATCTCTACGAACATATTAAGCTATGTAAGATTTTTATTTACTCGAAGTCTGTGCAAGAGTAATCATAAAGATTGAAACAGCTTTCTTACATAAGCGCAGATGGATGGTCTGAAATCGCTGTATGAGATTCCAACAGGATCAACCTCTTCATCTAGAGCTGCCTTAGCCATTTTATCAGCTTCAGTATTGCCTTTGATGTCAACGTGTCTAGGCACCCAACAAAACACAATATCAATCTGTTGGAGATGATAGAGGAGTAAAATGTACGTGGATTAAATATAAAATCTGTAGCTGAGCGGAGATATTGAGAGCATACGATTGATATATGCCTCACAACCAGTGAATAATTAGCTGCGTGCCTTAGCTGGCTTTAGGGTATACTACCGCTAAGGCACGCAGCATATTAAGGTGGTTCATACCTCAAACAACGTTGGCGACGTCATCATCCGGGGTTATTTCCCCTGTAATAACTCTTCCAACGTCATATATCTCCTTTTCTGATAAGAGACGTTATCAGGGGAGGTAATGACGTCGCAAATATGAGAAAACTATGGGGATAGGGACACTCAAAGCTTTTTATATAAAAAAGTAGATCGAAGACCCAATTTTTATTCGATTAATAAAAAGATCACACGGCGGGGAAGCAGTGTCTAAAATATCAGTATAGGTCATCGGATGATTTTCTATTTTGGAGGTGGTTTCATAGTCTGAAAATGCAATTTCCAACGTCATACAGTTCGTTGAAATGTATAATTCATATAAAATGTTTGTATTTATATTCAACTTTCAGGCGTTTTTAAGACCGCTGACGTTTCTCTATATAAATAAACCATACCCGAATTTGACCCATTTTTGTTTTGGCATCGGTCATGTCTACACCCCAAAAGATTGACTCCGGTCGGCTCAATCTTTCTGACAGTGTATTAAATTAATCTATTGATGGATATTGACTATATGAACAAACCGACTAGGATACTATATAGTAAATATGAATTGCTTAAAAGTAAATGTCGTGATAAACCGCCTGGGATACAAAGGTGTTCCTTTGAAGTAATGGTATGTGTTATCTCTATACAACCCTATAACCGAATTCCGTGAACATTTCATTGATGTAATTTTACATTGATTGCAGGTAAAAATGACCAACGTTCTCCTTTCTGCACAGTTTACTAGTGGCTTAAATTGTCCGTTGTACGTTTTATTCCCTGCGGGTACCGCATAACGGATAAATAACTCGACATAAATAATCCATAAAACAGTATGAATAATAAAACGTGTAGCGACATGTAGCATTAACCCTCATTAGTGGTGACGAAAAACATTGCTATATTCTCCGTATGAGGTCTTGTACATCAGGCATTTAGTGTATTTACTTATATATTTTCCCCGCAGTACATACATCTATCTGGGGAAGCGTGAAAGTTACGGTAATGGTTTGTTCTGTTCCATCAGGTCTCCCACAAGTTATTGATGTGCGTTCGCCGGAGAAGGACTACAGGGATTTAGCGCAGTCGAGACGTTCTTTTGCTGGTATTCCGTCCATGGTACCAAGCCGGGAGGTTGCTTCAACAGCTAGTCTCAAGCACAATTTGACATGCGTTCAACTTGGTGAACATACGAGGCTTTTGTGGGAGTAATTTATAATTCTCCTTGTGCTTTATATCGATGAGTGGAATGCGGAATGTCTATCCAGGCATGCTGTCGATCGAAGGGGAAGTCGTGAAGTAGTCGGGACAGAAAGCAGCCGCCAATTAAACCTGCCTTCTGGAGATAATGAGAAACGATCAGATCAAGAGAAAGACATTGGATTACACAGTTCAGTTATCACCTGGGCTGCTGTGCAATCATGCATGATGGTTCGTGCACCTGTTAGGTTAATGCACGTTCGGATAGTATACGAGTGGATTGTGTGCGCACTATTTATGAGTATTTTGAAACATAGCAAATGATGATATATAATATTGTGCCAGGAGAGATTATTCCACGTGAAATGATTTAACCCAGCAGCTTATATGTACAGCTTCAGTGATTGCCTAACTATGGCAATGGTGGGACCCGCAGTTCGTTGTGACATTCCATATTCAGATCTCCATCTCACTAACTGTATCCTGGTGCAGTTTGTGCTACTAACTGCCACAGTTATAGCAGGGTTTGTCTGCACGAAGACGTTGGTGGACAAGGTCCGTCGACGATACGCCCGATTGACGGTGCTAGTGGTGGGAGCGGGACCTATCGGCCTGACGTCGGCATTAATAGCTGGACGAAGTGGACGGGTATCCAGACTTGTACTGTATGAAGAGAAGTGTCGCCATGCTTTGGTAAACCGTCCAAACCAAGTAGCCTTCGACACCAGGAGTGTGCTGTTTCTGCGCCGCTTTGGCGTTGATTTCGACAACCTCGAAGGCTGTTGGCATAATGGATGTTTCTTTACCCGTGTTGGTGTCTATCAGGAATATCTTCTTAGTGTTATAGACCAATTACAAATACAAGTGGATATACGACTCAACTCCAAGGTAAGAGTTTCCCTAGCTGTTATTATGAATCTGAGTGAGTATTGCCCGACATTGATAATGAAGCCGTCGGCCATGTTATTGCTTTCTAAACTATAATCATTAAAACTAAATTCGTATACATGTACATGAAATGAAAATAGCAACATGGCAATATTTATAACAAGGTCACAATTTGTCAACAGGTTTCCATGATCTTAAGGGGACAATTTGTGTGATATTCAAGTTGTTATCAGTTTCCATTCTTTCAGATAATATTCCCGTATATTTTTATGATAATATGGAAGTTGAAATGTATCTCGGTCACTCTGCCTTTATGCATCTAGGTGTTCATGCGGACACATAAAACTGTTGAATACAGTATATATCTAGAGAAGATAGCTTTACATTACATTAGCGGTGGTTATCATTCTCTTGAGAAAGTCTGATCTATGTAGACTATGTGCTATTGTACATATAAAATGAACGTAGTGTATTCGAGTGGAATTTTCAAATGATTGTCCTGGGTCAAGAGGAATTCAAATTGGAGCTAGGACTGATTGATATATCTCATGTTCGTGATATAGATTTGTGTCTGTTCGGTGATGTGTTATTCATAACCACTTAGACGTGTTTATTTGAAACCACGAGAGATTTGATTAACTGAACAAAATGTTTAACCAGATGGTTCCAATATGGTTGTTCAAACATGAAGACCAGTAATGAGCCTTACGGAAGTTATACCGAACCCTTATTTACCTTCCACTAATGTAGACACGCGAGACTTTAAACATAGGAACACGCGATGTAATTGAAATACTTTGCCATGGATCACTCTACTGTACTCGATCGTTGTCTTGGCTTCAGCGTGGTCAGCTTTGGTGCAAAGTGATATGAATTGATAAGATTGGCTCAGCGTTATCTAGCATGCTTCAATATAATTGAATCTAAACTAAAACAAATGGATCTAGATCCAATTAGGCAGTGTCCACAGGGACATATATGCCCCACAATGTAAGAGCTGTAATTACAGGTCGATAATGACCTTAATTACATGTGATGGTAAATGGATAAGAATCCCCAAAGTCTCGGCTACACAGGACTCTTCGTCACATTATACATATTATGGGTGAAGAATGTCTTTCGGATATGTAAACTGTCGGCTTCCTAATTAGTACCATGGAATATTTGAAACACGCTTAAAAAGTGTAACCACAAAATATTAACGTGCATATGCAACGCCGGGAAAGAGGGTTGGACAATCCCCGAGTGTAACTCCAAAGCATCTGCGCGTTTAGCCGGGATCGTGGGGTGGAATCCCTCTATCATCCTATTCATTCTTTGTCTCTAGTAAATCATTACAGTGGATTATGAGAAAGGCCAATGTTATTAAGTTGGATATATTCTGTGTGGATCATTATGGGTCAAACATCATCGATAATCGCCTTTCCAATATACTTTGTACTGAAAACCCCTCACTTTGTACTGAAAACCCCTCTGTTTGTACTGAAAACCCCTCTGTTTGTACTGAAAACCCCTCTGTTTGTACTGAAAACCCCTCTGTTTGTACTGAAAACCCCTCTGTTTGTACTGAAAACCCCTCTGTTTGTACTGAAATCCCCTCTGTTTGTACTGAAAACCCCTCTGTTTGTACTGAAAACCCCTCTGTTTGTACTGAAAACCCCTCTGTTTGTACTGAAAACCCCTCTGTTTGTACTGAAAACCCCTCTGTTTGTACTGAAATCCCCTCTGTTTGTACTGAAAACCCCTCTGTTTGTACTGAAAACCCCTCTGTTTGTACTGAAAACCCCTCTGTTTGTACTGAAAACCCCTCTGTTTGTACTGAAATCCCCTCTGTTTGTACTGAAAACCCCTCTGTTTGTACTGAAATCCCCTCTGTTTGTACTGAAAACCCCTCTGTTTGTACTGAAAACCCCTCTGTTTGTACTGAAAACCCCTCTGTTTGTACTGAAAACCCCTCTGTTTGTACTGAAAACCCCTCTGTTTGTACTGAAAACCCCTCTGTTTGTACTGAAAACCCCTCTGCCTTAATTAAGAGCTTTAACTGTAAGATTCTTTTATATTTTATATAACAAATACGTGCCTTCATGAAGTCTCATAGACTAGCTTTAACGCAGTGATCCGTCAGGCGGCTTAGGTATATTGGGATGCCTTTGTATCTTACGGGACAGAGCCCGCAGTTCAGCACGAACTGTGTGTGTAGACATGCTATCCCCGAATACAGCGCTCATGGTATCAATACAGACCTGAGGGCAGCCAACTCGGTGATTATTGAACCTAATGAATAGAATTGATAGAAAGGCATAGCAGCATCATCGATCCGACATGTCCCTGTATCATATTACAAGGTTGATGTGTAGATTCCCCGGCTCTGTCACTGTTATCATGCCGAGGTAATACAGACCTCTGAACAGACCTCAACCTTGTCATCGATGGCGCCAATCTGTTGTTTTCTCAACTACTCGTCAATTCACTTGTCTGATACTGACCGTATGCATTAACGAGTGATTTTCTCGTTTGTTCTAGCTCCCACAATCTAACATATATTTAGTTCTAGTTAAAGGTTACAAGCTCGTCTCTGGATACGATTTCAAAGTAGGTCCACGTTCTTCAGAACAGAGATCCTGGAAGAGTGCAAGCCACAATGGAAGATAATCCCATATTGCACGCTAGTGTTCGTCACTCTATATTTTTACTAACGGAAGTTGCACTTTCAAAATGACAAATGCAATCCACTTAAAGGATTGGTCCACAGGACTTCCATACCTGCGAATGAAACATGATGATCTTATAGAAAATTGACGATGTCGGGCAATGGTATTTGTTGATTGCAAATGTCTTGGATATTGACTTGGAAAGGATGGATCAGAGACGATGTTCACTACTTTGCACGCATACAAACATAATCTTATCACTAAGGCTGAATCCAGAATCGAGGAACATTTCATGATAAATTGGAGAAACAAACCTTTTTCATGAGATCGTGAAAGATTTCATTATTTTCAAGTTATATCACCATGTCTCCCTCCCACTGTTGAGTTGCAATAAGTAATCTCCACTTATATTCCAGTCGGATAGGTAATTTAATCCAACAACATGCTAAATTGAAGGATTTTGTTTAATGTCACACTCAAGTTTAGTTCACTCATATGGTGACGTCCAGTTTTTTTTTAAATCTGGGGGAAGCCGAGTACTCGGAGAGAAGTACCGCCCGTCGGTAAGTAACTGACAAATTGTGAGACTAACGATAACCAGCGATAACCAGCCAGGGCCCCTCATACACAATAGGACTCCAGTAAGACCGCAACTATATGTTTTTTGTCTCTGATGAATTTATTGGGAAAAGGCAACTGACTGACCAATGTCGGTCTAGTAACGAAGATACATTTTCTCCTTTCCCAAAGTTGGTTTTTGCTCTGTATATGAAAGCAAAAATAATTACACGAGTGACAAGAGAATAATGAACAGTGATCATGATGATCAGGATTTGATGTAAAGAACACCATCATGTCTTGCTGGCACAATTGAAAACTGCTGACCGCTTCTCTCTTTTGGGAAACCATCTTGTTGTTTTTTTGTTTTTTTATTTCATACACGTGTAGAGCTGATGCTAACCGTCATAGGACTTTCTATTATTGACACGGACATTCTTTTATGGACGACAGCTGAATATTGAATGTCGGATCTGACGCTTGCTACACACATGAGAACGAATTCCTCATTCTGTGTTAATCTAAGGCACCAATTCTTCATTCCGTGTTAATCTAAGGCACCAATTCCTCATTCCGTGTTAATCTAAGGCACCAATTCATTCCGCGTTAATCTAAGGCACCAATTCTTCATTCCGTGTTAATCTAAAGCACCAATTCCTCAGTCCGTGTTAATCTAATACACCAATTCCTCATTCCGTGTTAATCTAAGGCACCAATTCCCCATTCCGTGTTAATCTAAGGCACCAATTCCCCATTCCGTGTTAATCTAAGGCACCAATTCCCCATTCCGTGTTAATCTAAGGCATCAATTTGTCTTACACTCCAGACAGCAGACTGTTTATTACAGTGAATTGTATGATGAATCACCCAGATATGTTGTCGTCTAACGTTCTCCTAATCATTGCTTAATCTTCCCATCGGAGGAAATTCATTGTTGGTCTATGATATTCATCTATTGTACACCGTTCTACGCCGTTTCTATAGAAATGACGACAGGATATTGGGTTTTTCAATATAAATGGTGTGATCATTGAATGATATGATATGCGGTTTTGTTGTGGATGACATTCTCAGTTCATATGAATTGATCCTATGTGCGTCTAAATGATCACAACCCCAATAATCGGTGTTGGTGTAAGTTGAATCTTTTCCCGAGGTATACATGGTATAGCACTTTATAAATATGCCCACGGGCGCACTTTCTTGATTATATCTAAAAGTTTAGCTTAAGCTGCATGCACTGCAAGCACTCGACAAGTTTTTCTTGTAAATCCCGCCCGGTAAGTACCATGTTTATAGAAAGGGTTCATTAGCAATATTAATCGGGCTATATATTGCGGTAACTACAGTTTACAGTAGTCATACTTAGACCTTTTGGAATCTACAATCATCTAAATGACTATGCATACGGTAAGTCGTGGACGTTTACAATCATCTAAATGACTATGCATACAGTAAGTCGTGGACGTTTACAATCATCTAAATGACTATGCATACGGTAAGTCGTGGACGTTTACAATCATTTAAATGACTATGCATACAGTAAGTCGTGGACGTTTACAATCATCTAAATGACTATGCATACAGTAAGTCGTGGACGTTTACAATCATCTAAATGACTATGCATACGGTAAGTCGTGGACGTTTACAATCATTTAAATGACTATGCATACAGTAAGTCGTGGACGTTTACAATCATCTAAATGACTATGCATACAGTAAGTCGTGGACGTTTACAATCATTTAAATGACTATGCATACAGTAAGTCGTGGACGTTTACAATCATTTAAATGACTATGCATACAGTAAGTCGTGGACGTTTACAATCATCTAAATGACTATGCATACAGTAAGTCGTGGACGTTTACAATCATTTAAATGACTATGCATACAGTAAGTCGTGGACGTTTACAATCATCTAAATGACTATGCATACAGTAAGTCGTGGACGTTTACAATCATTTAAATGACTATGCATACAGTAAGTCGTGGACGTTTACAATCATTTAAATGACTATGCATACAGTAAGTCGTGGACGTTTACAATCATTTAAATGACTATGCATACAGTAAGTCGTGGACGTTTACAATCATCTAAATGACTATGCATACAGTAAGTCGTGGACGTTTACAATCATTTAAATGACTATGCATACAGTAAGTCGTGGACGTTTACAATCATTTCAATGACTATGCATACGGTAAGTCGTGGACGTTTACAATCATTTAAATGACTATGCATACAGTAAGTCGTGGACGTTTACAATCATCTAAATGACTATGCATACAGTAAGTCGTGGACGTTTACAATCATCTAAATGACTGTGCATACAGTAAGTTGTGGACGTTTACAATCATCTAAAGGTCGAGTTACAATCATCAAAATAATTACGCCTTCAGTAAATCGCGAAAATTTACAATCATCTGAATACAAGCGTCTAGTCGGTCATTCAATATTCAGCCGTCGTCCATTAAAGAATTTCCGCGTCCATAATCCAAACACCTAATTCGTATAATAACATTAGCACCAAATTAAAAGCCAGCAAGACATCATGATGTTAAAAAAATATCAAATCCGTATCGTTGATCACTATTCTTAATCCATATGATATGCCCACAATTTCAAATGACCATGCCCACAGTAAGTAGTGGACGTTTACAGTTACACCTTTGACAGGCTATTCGATGAAGTCAGGGCTTGTTACGCAATAATCCGAGGAAATAATGGTGATTAATAGCCTTTTCCAGATTCGACCGGTGTTGCTCCGGATTTGTGTTATAGGACGTCAAAGATAGATATCTATAGGTAGAACGATGAATAACATGATTTTATTTTTCGATGCACAGTTCTTCCAATGGTAATACAATGTATACCTCTTAATTTCTCACCTAAAATCCAGGGAATTTGTAAGCATTTATCCAGGCTACCTCTTTAACCAGACCTAGGTAGGGGGTAAATGATGGATTTGCATTTAACAACTTGACTCAGAAGACAGTCAGTACAATCTTGTCTCAGAAGACAGTAATATCTATATCTCCAGTCATTTTGATTCGGTTGAAGACCTATAACATCTTGTCTCGGACGATTTGTGGTTGTACAATCGATATTACAAACTGCCTAGAGTATTTGGAAGAAATATAATGGTCGATAGTTCAAATATAAGCAATAGTGTTTTCTATTTTCGAGATCTACCAAGCATCAATCATCGCTTGGTAGAGGTGTCTCCGTTAAATGAATGTGATTGTGCCGATATCGAAGTTTCACGGAACCAGTCGGCTGTAACCATTTCGGACACACCCTTATATGCCTTATATACCTCTTACCGCATGACTACGTACATAAGTAACTACGTATGATCTTACCATGCGTTCGTATGATGGACGGTCAGTTTATCGTTCATGTTAAACTTCATATTCAGTTCGTCACATTAAATGGTTAACACCAGAAAATACAAATTTCAGCTAATCTTGACCATGCGTTACCAGATGTTTATTTTTTAGCTCGTTAGTATGACCGTAAACCCACCCGGAAGTATGATTAAACATGATTATAGTAGGGAAATACGAAATTTATGTGTTATTCAAAGTTAAAAGAACAAATCCAAAATAATTCACCTGGAAAATTTTCAGCATACTTTAGTTTTATATTGTAGAGAAATTAGCTCCTTTTCGTTATCTATGAATAAGAAACCAGACAGAATATGTGAGACTTCTCCCGAGTTATATCATAATTTCAGAATTCGTTTCAATGACTATGCCTATTTTTTATAACAGTATTTCATCTAGCTCCAGGATTGTTTGATTGCAACGACTTCGATTACTATTTGCTGGAAACCGAAATATTTTGATATCCTCTATCGATGCCTGGATTAACATGGCTACAGTCACCTATTGTGCGGTGAATTTTGAGAAATATCATGTATATGGCGGATATAAACAAACCCTGACATGCTCAGTTCGTTAAGTAAGAGATCTTCCATCATTTCGTAGTAGGTACGGAGAGTCGCGAGTTAGACTGATCTTCTCATGAACACAAGTATGTTGTTAACACCTAGGGCTAATACCGGCCAGATGGCTTTCATCTCAGATTCACGATGTTGTGTTAGAGCTGTGCTGATACAACCGTTGATCTTAGATTGATCGCCTAACGGTATGGCTAGGTGCCCAAACGAGAGTCCGTGTAGTCCGTTAGATCGCCTCATTAACGGACTAACGATTCCCACATATGAAGAATGTTCATTTAACCGTATATACTAGCACATTGCTTATTCTTTGGTACCATTGAAAGCTATTCAGAACAGCGGTTTCTCTGCTTTGCAGGGGAAATAGTAACTGTAGTAAGAGTGGAATGTACCGGGAACATATTCCGGACATAGTCCAGCTAACATCGATCCAATATTATGGTATGCCCACGTTAATAGATGTAATGGCTGAAAAAGAAATAAATACTATCAAAAACAAATTAGATTCGTTTTTCTTGTCCATGTTAATACTCTTGTCCATGTTAATTACTGGAAGATCAGACTGAATGCATAATTAGCACCGAAATCGGTGGATGATTAATTAACCTACTGTGGTCGTTTGTGGGAAATTCTTAGTCTTTGTGATGACTTGTTCTACACCTTGGGGACTCTAGCGTTCGCACAGCATTCTCATTAACAGAGGCAGTATGAAGCAATCAGACACCATCTTAGTGGTAACGCGGAGTGAGAGATATTTAGGAACACGAACTCTAAGAATGATGATACATGTATCGAGGTTTATTCACTTACAGAGCCCGACTACCTGAGTTTGAGAATGCATTTAATCTCAAAGATCCTATCTGACTAATCATGTAGCCTGAAAACGGAAGGACATTTACGATCCCATGTACATATAATAAAAATGAATGTCAAAACACAATGATGTATCTTGTGAAGTTGACACGAAAAGTACGCTTTCATTTGATAAGAGTTTATGAAATCATCCATGGCGTCACCAGTTTTATGCCATCGTCCATGGCATCACCAGTTTTATGACATCATCCATGGCGTCACCAGTGTTATGCCATTATCCATGGCGTCACCAATTTTATGACATCATCCATGGCGTCACCTATTCTGAGATCAGTCGAAGCAAACAATCGTCTATGTTGCGTTTCGTGGAGGAGAAAAGGGATTGGAATTGTAAACTAAAACATGCACATTATCGTATTATAAAAGAACAGAAACAATGTGTGTGACATCAGTATCCATTACAACACCGACATGTCGTTCGTTTGTGGTATTATAGTATTACCAACATTTTTTCGTATATAGTATTATAGTATTATCCACATGTCGTTCGTACATAATAGTATTACCTACATGTCGTTCGTATATAGTATACGATATTACCAAACTAAAATAATATCGATATGATAATATTTTTAATGATTAATTTAAGCAGATCTAAAACTAAATTATCTAGATATCCATTATGTCATGCGAATACGGTAGTTCGATCACTGACGGTCCCATTGTTTACGGACATGCCTACATAATGGCGAAACTGATGCTTGTTCCCCATTCTGCATTTGTGGCTTTGTACTTTCCGTGCAATCTTTTGAGAGTACTGTTTATTTAAAAAACTTGTTTACATCGATTGTATTCTTATTTTTCAGTTTACTCGTGATAGTTTTAAAAGCCTAGACGTCTCTACGGGTCGTCTGTTAGCAGTAGTCTGTGACGGCACAAATGGTGTCGCCGCACGGATGCTAGGCCTTAACGACGCCTTCGTACAACACCCGTGTAAGGCTTACGGAGCTGTAGCCGCTATAGAACGGAACGACCAGCAACAGATTCCAGCCCCGGAAAAGAGGGTTCATGGCCTTAACTTTGATATGACCGCTTATGGTATGGATACACTGGAACCAGACGGTAACCAAGGCTTCCATCTCAAGATTTTCGGAAGTCCCCGCACCAGATACATGACGCTGTGCATTGCTAAGTGCGATACAAAACTGGTGAAAGCGTTAAGGGTAATCTTGGATCGGTCGGTAAGTTATTTATGATTAGACTTCAATTTGGAGCTTGGGAAATTCTTATTTTCCATTTACTAATTATTCAGGTAGTCGAAATATATGTACATGCACACAAAATCTAATACTAACCATTGGCACAAGCCAGTTTTCTGTAATATTGATATCAGACCACTTTATACGCTAGCCAAAATCACCAGCTAAGTTTTTTTAAAAATGACAGTATTCTTCACAGCTATCGGTTTGGAACTTTCCATTGGATGACGCATGATTTGCTTGTTGAGTGTTATTTGGTATATATACAAATACACCGGTGCTTGTACATGTGGTTCGTATTTATTATCATCTCAATTTTTAAGAGGCTACACATAGCCTGTTTTAAATTGCTCATCCAATGTGGTTGTCTGCGTGATGCTAATTTATCTATTTCCTTCACTTCAAAGGTTTAACTGAATTCAGACCTGACCAGGTCTTACATTCTCATCTTATTCTATGATAATATAAATGAGATGATGATGATGATGAAATGAGATAAAACATGAGATAAAACATTTCTTAGCATTCAGTGTGCCATACCAGTTTGTCAGCATGGTGTAACCGCGATACCATCTGTCATTCTCCACGAGTTATGTAATAATTCTTTGAAATGAGGAATAATCTATGCTCTTGCCTTGGTGTTAGATGAGATAATGCATGGTGCATGACAGGAAAATCAGCCAGGTATCAGTCACAACATCATTGTTGAATGATGCAGCTATGCAGTTTTCTGATTCAGTGTGACCCTTGAGACAATCTGATGATCCAATGGTGCATGGATTTCTCCCTTTTGCTCTTTGTATTCTGTGTTGTGCTCACGTGGAATTCTGTGATACTATTGTAATTTACTTGATGTACAGTGTGTTTCGATTATGGGAGAAAGAAAGTCTCTTCGTACGACGACTTGATAATGTGGCATCCAATATTGAAATCTGAAGGTGAGCCAGTCTTCATGTTGACCTTCCCGGCTTATGGTACATGTGATTACACGACTTCCAGTATGAATCCCGAATACCTCGCATTCAACTCTGTCCAGCTGCATGTGTATCGACTTTGAGGTTTCTAGTACTATTGTCAAGCTCGCGAGTACTCGGACAATCTGCATTTTTCGTCTAAGCATCAAGTACAAATAAATACACACAAGGTATAGTTCCTGACGAGAAACGGTTTTGCATTGATGATGACAAGACAAGACGATATTCATATATTCGAATTATTTATCAGTATTCCCCAATCCAAATGTATGCTCAAGTCTCGTTTGCAACTGAATTGAATTGAAATTTATTCACCAATAGAAACTTGAAATTTATTCACCAATAGGAACTTTGAAAAGAAAACGGATGAATACCAAGGCTCGTAAGCGTTCAAATAACAAGTTACTACGAAAGAGTGGTAAGAAATAAAAATAAAATAAATAAAAGAGAGAAATAAAATTCCAGGGGGCTTGAGCTTTCCCAAAACGAATCCTAATGTACACTTCATATTTGAAATTGGATGTGGACTGTTGATAAATTGAGCAGTGGACGGAAATGCAATCGCACCATTAGTGCGACTTCATATGAACGTCCATGCAATCTCTACAGAGAGTCATGCCTTCGTGATAATGAGATCACGACTTTCACATATGTGGGAGCCATGCCACTATTTGTATAGCGAGGCTCCCTCTTACATCATCGTTCAAAGGAACTTCTTTCCGTTCACTGCTCAATTTATCAACAGTCAACATTCAATTCAAAATAACAAACACTTGAAGGATGTAGTCACGTCACCAATAAAGGAAATTTCATTACCTTATATACTCAATAAATGCAACATTTAAAGAGTGATGGAAAACATGTTTCTGACAAGAAGTCATATGTCCCTACAGACAAATATACTGACTGCATATTTCTAAAACATCACAAGAACCAAAAGTGATCACTGTAATTTGTATCCCAGCCACGCTTTTATTGTAGCTGTTCATGTGGATATATTGAATGACATGACCACACGGCCTCTAGCACCTCTAGATACAAATATTTCAGAGCGTTGATGTAATAACCCTATCAAGTCTATCATGATTCGTGTCTTATCATTGGGATTTTAATAAAAATAAAAGCAACTGTGTTAATTATCTGAAGCGAGTAGTGAACTGATTTTTAAAATCAATTTATAAACCTTATTAAAAACAATAACAATGCAGGAAGAGAGCTAATCGTTATAATCCAGAAATTAATATAATTGTAAGCTGTTTTAGCGTGAGAAATAAACGTCGGGTGAACGTTTGAACAAGGGAGACAAGATTTGCAGCTGATTGTGAAGAAATAGTTCCCCAGTTTCTCGCGTGTTTACATAGAGTTAACACTCTGTAGATGTCATGTAAGTCGACCAGTTTAGTATTTGACAGAAACAGTTAATGATGGTGATTGGCCGAGAATCATACACGGAAATCATACACGGGAAATACGCGACTACTCCCCCGCCGTCGTGGAAATAACTTCGGTCAGTGTTTTGAATAGCTTTGATCTATGTCTTTTAAAGCCTCTGTGTATTTCAAGCATGTTTTATGGATCGGTGTCGTCATCGCCAGATGCTCTGGAACATTGTAATGGTACAGCGTCCTGTTTGTAGTTTTCTCATTCTTTTGTTCCAGATGATGCGGAATATATTCCAGGCGTGTTTTAATGCATACAAGTCCGGTGAAGAGACCAGTATATCAGATTCATTCGCTTTAAAATATATGAAATTTAGTCCTCGTTTGTTTGAAATCAAGCTGTCGCAGCGGGAAGAGATGGTAGCGTATTATGAAGACTTTGATATGTTTGTTGTGGCCGAGGGAGAATCCGCTCGTAACTACAACTTTCACACAGGTAGGTATATAGGTATATATCCTTTATTGCAATAAGCCAGCTGGCCCATGAGCATAACTATTACATAATTATTTGATTTGCTTGATGGCGGAGAGGTATACAAATAATTAAAATTAAAATCGGTGCCGTTTTCAAAAAACGATGTCATTAATTTGCCGATACCGGACAACAGATATATTCAACCACTCGGTGGAATTTTGCCACATATAAACCTTAATATAAAATTGCTGAAGCTAATATGATATCAAGGGAGAAAGTGGTAACTAATACATTACTTTACCATAACATAACTCATTTCTTAGCTTAAAGGACTTCGATACGAACAATGCCAACTGTTTAATAATAGTACGACAGTCTGACAAAATTAAGCTTGCTAGTTTGAATGTACTAAGATGTTTCCAATAGTATTCAGGAATATAACGCTTACGGCAATTGTCATACAACGGACATATTAAAATGAAATGATACTCATCTTCTAAAATACCGCAAACTGAGCATTTTCTATCATCAATTGGGGTTTTAACAGGTTTTTTCCATCTGCCCATCTCAATCTCAAGTCTATGGGATGATGTGCGAAACTGCGTGAATGCCACTCTGATAGACCTAATTTTAATAACATCTAAATATTCTTGAAAATGAAAACTGCCAAACTGTCTATAAAATCTGGCTCTACTAGAATCTTCCAGGCGAGCATGCCAATTTTGCACGAAGCTGTCATTTAATCTCTGCCGAACAAGAGATAAAAAAGCCGTCTCACACCCAACTGACTGTGCTTCCCAGGCATAAAATAAACCTAAGCGGCCAAAAAGATCTCTCAATAGCGTCACCCATGTTTTTCGATTAGGTGAAGCAGCTGCATCTTCTAACAATAATTTGTAAATTTGGTTGATATACTTCCTTACATTTGAAGAAATTATCTTTAACCAGAATTTAATTATAATGTACATTCTTCCTGTGATCAAGGATATTCTACCCAACTCTCCATAAACGAAATCATTTTGTGTACATTTTTTCACACCTAGTACCATTTTGCAAAATTGTAGATGAACACGTTCAATACTGTCCGCTTTAGCAAAACCCCAAACTTCAGCACCGTAGTTAAGTATTGGTAGTACAAGTTTATCAAACAATTCTAAAACATGTTTTGGCGTTATATCATTAAATTTATACAACATCTTCTTCAATTTAAACACAGCTTTTTGTGCGACTGTCAATATCTCCAAACCTGATTGAAATACAATGTACTCCAGATGGTTAATTCGATTTTGGTACAAGTATGTTAGAAGGGTTCAAACAAATCCAATTTTACATCTACTGCTCATGTTTCTGTCCATCTACCAATACAGAGACATTTAAATGAAATTTGATGGAAAAGGAATATATAAACTAAAATAAAACAGCTGTGAAAGGAGAACCCCACGTTTTTATCAGATTTTCCGATTGAGCAATGTTCCAGAAAACTACTGAGGCATTTTGGAGAAAATGACATTTTATCCTTTTTTTAGAGTGTGACATTTCTATATAATCCCATATATTTGAGCAGGGATAAATCAATATATTTCACCATATTAAACCGCATATTTTGCAATAATAACCCTCGTTATCCCTACATGTTGTCCTTTGTTTTGAATGTTTAATATCTAAAGCCTATTACTACTATACTAAGAATTACAACTATGTTTGTCTGGAACCTTCTTAACCCGGTCTGTCCTAGCCTGCAGAGGGGGTATTTTTGTCCCCCTATTTAATTTCATTACCCCTCGGGATATATATTTGGATCATGCTCCACAAGAAAACGTAGAAAATTCCAAGATGGCCGCCACGATAATGTCACAGTGACCTCATCTTTCTCGAAACCATTTTCACCGATTTTTTGACGTTTTTATGTTTCGAAATTTTCCTTTAATAACTAATATGAAGAATAATAGTTTTGGCAAAGTAACTTACTTTGATGCCATTTTAAGCAAGAAAAATGTGAAAAATGGACAGAAAAGGCTGAAAGCACGACTTTCTGAGTACACGTCGTGACCGCCATTATGAATGTTCCCATCACCTTTGCGCCTAAGATTATGTAAACTGATACAATTACAAGCGTCTAGTCCGTCATTCATAATCCAGCCGTCATCCATTAGAGAATATCCGCGTCCATAATCCAAAGACCTATTCCATTTTCCACATAACAGTATTAGCACCAAATTCAAAAAGACAATCATAGTATACATAAACATAGGCTTGTTTCCTGCAAGAGAGAAGCGGTCAACAGTTTTCAATGATGCCGGCAAGACATCATGATGTTCCAAAAAATATCAAATCCGTATCGCTGATCAGTATTCTTAATCCATAATATTCGTTATAGAGTCGTCATCTAAAAAAGTATCTCTGATCCACTTTAGTTGTGACTGAGCTATATACCATGAGAATCTTGGAGGCCGTGGGTTCATGCGGCCCCTAGCCCCGGAGTTAAGCGAAAGATTAGACTTTGAGTTGCAAACGTAGCGCCATCTTGCACGCTACGTTCGTATTTTTGCTATCGGCATGCATTATATCGCCAGGGCGAAACTTTTTGGTGAGCGCTTGGTGGAATAGCCTGTTTTATAAGTTTCTGCAACAATGTTTTGTGACGTTGATTAAAATCATCACATTTAACACAGGATCTAGCAAATGCCTAAGCGAAAGGAGATATTTATACGCCATATGCAGGTCCCACTGGAATATTACTGTCCAGAAATGGATAGTTTACGATGTCGAAATTGTAATCATCTCTTTTGTCATAAAGTCAACGAGAGAGAATGCCCGCTTCATTTTTATAGAGATAGAGATCTAAATAAGATGTGCCTGTAGGGCTATCTGTAGTTTCCTTCAAATCCAGTGAAGGTGGATATATATCCTTCACTGCGTCATTTATATAGCGATTATCCACAGCGAGAAGATCGTCTATATAGCGTTTGGTGAATGAGAAGGAACGGGCTTTGAATGGATCGGTTTTTGAAAGCGCCTGCATATAGTCATATTCATAAGAGAACAGAAACAGGTCGGCCAACAGGGGTGCACAATTAGTACCCATTGGAATACCTATATGCTGCTGATATATTGTGCTGCCAAATTTTACATAGATATTTTTAATGAGAAATTCAAGCAACTCTATAAACAAAGAAACATCCCATGAATGATATCTCTTGTATGTAGTAGAGCTAAAGAATGCTTTATGGCTTCCGACGTTAATATATCTACGATCAGTTTTCTTGAACACAGATACTATTAATGAACTTATACAGTCAATAAGGTCCTGATGAGGGATTGTAGTATAGAGAGTCGAGAAATCCCATGTGGATACATGTCTGTACGGTATGTGACCTTTAGCATCAAGTTCTTCCGTAAGACATTTTGAGTTTTTCAATATCACATACATTCAACGCCAGAGTTCTTAGAAATAGTGGCGCAATACCTTTCCCAAAATGTGTTTACCTCCTGAAGGGCCCTCGTCAATAGGGTTGAAAGAAGCTTGGTGGTGCAGCTTCTAGAACCAGCTATGAATCTAGCTTTGTATGGTGATTTATGCATTTTGAGAGTCCAGTATATCTTTGGTATGTCGTTATGATTGGTTGGAAGACAAATACCTCTTTCCCTGAAAAACTTTTTGTGATTGTTAAATAAATCTTCCAGAGTAAATGCAGTTTGGGAGTAAGTAGACGTATTTGATGAAGATATGTCTACACTCAATTCTTTAACCAGCACCTGGTATTAGTAATATTTACATATGAATATTATATTATTCGGAGCTTTGTCTGCTGGGACTATGACGAATTTACTCTGGAGATTTGCTAGAACTTCTTGCGAATTGAGGTTTCTCAGAACTTGTTTTACTTGGGGAAGAGTACTTCTGTCAATATGGCGGATTGTTTCAACGACCTTGCTCTTGGTGAGGTCCAGCCAATCAGCGAGTACTGTAGGTTCAATTTTTTCTCGCTTAGACCAATCAATAACGTACTGTTCTAATGCAGACAGGACTATCTTCTGGTCGGCCTTCATATTTATTCTTCTTGGCTCTCTATATTTAGGCCCTTTCATCAGGAGTATTTCAGATCCTTATCACTCACCACATCAAGGTCACCAGTCACAATATGTTTGCATGGTGTATAGATAAAGTTCGACAATTCACAATCACAACTATAGCCTCCTGACGTGTATAAGTTCCAGTCAAACTCCTGGACAGCATTGGAGTAATTGAAATTTAATAAGAAATTTTCAGCTCTCGTGTTCCCTTTGTTTCGAAGCTTCGTTGAAACTTTTGGTTGCGGGGGGGGGGGAGGTCGTTATGGTCTCCCCAGGCCAGATACGTGTAAGGATGAAATGGGTCTTTCCATTATGGAGGCGGACATTGTTCATCAATGTTGAGTGGTTTGAAAATACAACCACCATTACATCACCACAGTCTTATTCATAAACTCATATGATAAGCAGCCAGTACAGCTAACATCGGCGACGTATAATAAGCAGCCAGTACAGATAATATCGGCGAATGTGTTGTGAGAAGCGATTAACAGTTTTCGATGATGTATACAAAATCTTACATGATGTTTGAAATTACAAGCCTCTAGTCCGTCATTCAATATTCAATCGTCGTCCATTAAAGCATTTCCGCGTCCATAATGCAAAGACCAAATTCATATGATAGTATTAGCACCAAATTGAAAGAATAAATCACAGTATACATAAAACTAGGCTACTTTCCTGCAAGAGAGAAGCGATCAACAGTTTTCAGTGATGCCAGCGAGACATCATGATGTTCTAAAATTATCAAATCCGTATCGCTGATCAATAGTGTTCATCCATATGATTTTCGTTGTAAAGTCGTTATCTAGAGTAGTCACGCTTTGATTGTGCCTACTCATATGAACACTAAGATCATCTTGAAATACATAGGTTCATAGGGCCCCTATCCCTGGGTTAAACGGAATTAGACACAAGTTACGAAACGTATCGCCATAGATCTTGCACGTTACGCTCATATTTTGCTATCAACATGCGATATGTATCGCCATATTGGAGAAACATCGAGTGGAGACACTTGATGATATAGCCCTGTTTTATAAGTTGATAAAAACTTGATTAAAATAGTTGTGACCTTGATTAAAATAGTCACATTTAACACAAGATCTAGCAAATGCTACTAGACGAGATATGTATAGGCCATATGCAGATCTCTGGTATATTACTGTCCAGATAGGTTAGATAGATATCTCTCCAGATGGATAAGTCACATGGTGAGCTACTTTCATTCAAAAATATTTAAATCTGTTTCAATACTCTTCATTTGCAGTCGTCGCTGTTTTATAACGATTTTTTCATGCGATCACGAGGTCAATTGCTAAACTCTATCTATATACCGACGCAGCTGAATACGGATTGTGTTATTCAAGCCGATAGTCACACCATGTGACTACCTGTCGAAGATCCACCATATTACAGCTTTAATCTGTAACCTATTTGCGGCATTTATTTCATATAAGAACAGGGCATAATTGATTTACTATATATTTTGTAACAATTTATTACAGGTATGGATATAAATGTTAGTCTGAAAGGACTGGAGACTTTACCACAGTTCATTAACATGACGACATGGGCCGAAAGTGAGCACGCCATTCTAGAGACGCTATTGTTCAAGGCCAATCACGCAGAGCAAGTGTGTAAGGACTTTCTAAGGACGGGACTGAGGGAGTACCTGTTCACGTGATACACTTCTGCTCCAATTGATGCATCAGTTGCCGGTAGGACTTGAAAGCACGATGAGTGTGTTTTATGGCGTCTCCGGTTGGTGATTGGCACCATGCCAGCTGAAGAGTTTATGAGCTGACGTGAAGCACTGCCCAAGATCGTACTCGGCAATATTGCTCTGTGCTGGTTTCACTATTCAGAGATTTACACCAATGCAGATGACAAGGCACACAGAAGGAGTTTGTCGTGGTAGGAACGACTTGAGTCGGTGTGATAAGCCTCACCTCCGATACAAACGTCGTGTAGGTGTTGGCTGATGGACCGCTTTTACGGATGAGCCGCGTTCACAGTAGTGGCGATACTAGTTACCGCTGATTGACTACTAAAGCTTCTGGTATGATCTAAATCAGCTATCTCGCAGGCTGATATAGTTTCTGACCTCTCAGATAATTCCAATTCAATGACTATTATATATGATCGAATGAGGCTAAGAAAGGGTAACGGCATAAGAACTTACATAAAGTGCAATCCAGAAACTATTTTTTTCAATTTTGCTCAATGTCGAGTCATGTGTCACGTTTCCAGCTCAAATACTGTTTCAACATATCGAGCCGCTCTTGGTTTACGCAACCCACTGCACGACAACCTCATTGTATTACCCTCGTAAAATACTCGGCAAAGTGTTACGAGGGACAACGATGACGTCAATCCAGGGAATAACCGCATCTTATGTTGAAACCTACTTTTATCAGAGATTATACTGGGGTATTAATGGGAATGAAACTATTACATTTCTATCGGTACCTCCAGAGAAGGACCCGAGGACATATAAGCAAACTAATGAAAAGTACGGAAACTCTTGAATTCCATATGTGCTTTGTGTATGTGCCTGTGGCCTGAATGTTCTGTGAAGGCCTAGACGTTTGTATTGTAAGCGATTATTATATCCAGAGGTACTGTCGAGTGATTCCTTGAGGTGCACATGACCAACTTGGTCAACTAAACGGACTGAATATTGAATCTCGCATGCGGCTATCGGATTCTTCTTCCTGCATGAAACTGGGTCAGATTATATGTGTGATATTGCTGAGCCCATTTCATGAGAATCGATGTTTTAATACTCTCATGGCAGACAAGTCACGGAAAACTGTAGTTATCAAAGTGAAGCGAAAAGAAACAGTTGATAAGATGAATGCCCAACTTAAATCTGTCCTGTGGTTCTATCGAATAGAACGTGGGGCCTGAAATATTTACTCTTCGCCAGTCGGGGCACACTGTCATATATGCCAGAACGTCTAACCCTTTGTATGGCATGATGCCTCGTTCTATTTTTCTCACGGATGTATTTCCCGTCACCGCGCTAATTTCTCCTTCTAATTAATCTGCATCATATGATGTAGAAAGTGTAGCCGCCTGCTACGTCAAATTTTTTTCTTAAGGTGTTTTATTACCAGTCCTAGATAGTCATTCTCACAGTTTTGATATGTGAATTTCTCTTTCAAGAACTAGAGATTCTGACAATCACGATGTCATTACGTTGTCAGTAGAAATACTGTCCTATATTTGAAGATGTGTGTTATTCCTCCAAACTTGTCCGATGATTGGAATCAATAGCTGTGAATCAAGTGTACATTCCTTTCATGTATTATTTTTCGTATTTTCACTGTTCGTGTAAAACCACTTTTCCCATTTAACTTAACACATGACCTGGAAAATAAATTGTCCACAATCACACCATTTGTCCACACACACGCTTCTGTGTTATACTTTTCCTGGACTTTCTAAAAACGTATAGGTATCTCAATGGGTACACATTGTGCACCACTTTTGGCCTATGAACACACTCAAATGTAGAAGTTATAAAAAGATAAACCGTTCCAAATTACAAGCGTCTAGTCCGTCATTCATAATCCAGCCGTCGTCCATTAGAGTCATTTCAGTCTCATTCGTCAAACGTTACATCGGCAATCTCATAGCACTGGGAACCCCGATATGAACGACGGATATACACCCCCTTCACTGGATTGAAAGAAACTGCCGATGTAACAGGAGAGAGAATTAAGGTTTAACATCTTGTTCAGCAATATTTCAGTTTTATAGCGACAATGAAACAACATTCTGAGTATTTTATGAAAAGCAAGTCAACAACCCAGCAATGCAGAAGTAATCAACACAACACACCAAAAGCATGCACATACATTTCTCTTGAATAACCTAAAATACAGTCTTCTTTTATCCGACTAAAATATCTTCTAAAGTAGCTGCTTGATAAAAAGAATCTCTTACAATCTTAAAATTCGCTGTGAGATCTTTGTGGGATGGAATACACCTTGGGGCTCCGGGTATGGTTGATTCTACGTCATACCAGTATGATCAGGGGGTTTCTCCCACGTCGACTCTAGGACAGGCGAGACGATTACAGTTTTGACATAGTTACCTACTCATTTCTGGATAACAATATTCCACAAGGACCTGAATACATATCGCATGCTGATAGCAAAACACGAGCGTAGGGGAAAGATTTATGGCGTTACGTTTCGTAACTTGTGCCTAATTTCACTTAACCCGGTGTGGAAGCAACCGTGGTCCGCCAGATATGAGGGTCCGGGGACCAAGGTATCTGGAAGGGCACCCAGATCCAGATACGAAAGTCCTCCCTCGGAAACAGTTGTCCCCCTATCAGCAGAAACCAGGGTCCTGATATCATTGGTGTCCGGGTCACTGAAATCTAGACAGGAATGTCCCTTCTCATATATATAGGGCCCGGACCATGGCATCTGGCGGACTATGGGCGCTTCCACAGCTATGGAAGTCCTCAGAGTCCGGCATACCTCAGAGTCCGGTTGACCTATATATGAAACTAAGGGAATAGTAAAGACTAGAAATTCTGAACAGAGGTTCGGCCAGCAAATCGGTGGTGCAGTGGGTAAAGGCATAGACGGTGGACAGTACAGCAGAAGGTAAGTTTGTGGGTTCGATCCTAGTCGGGGTCAGTTGAAAATGTTTGAATTTCTGCATTTCTCCTGTACAGCTTTAGTACGTCTTGTAAAGTTATACCGTCGCATCTTTGTTAAATATATATATTTTTTTAGAAAAAAATAATTTTATGTATTTAGGTCAATATACATATTTACGGGGGTGAGTGAGTGAGTAAATAGGGTTTAACGTCGCTTTCAACATTTTTTCAGATATATCACGACGGGGAAGGGAAGGGAGGGGAGGGGGAGAGGCAGGGGTACCTACTTGTAACAGAGCAGATCTAATGCTGCCATTTTATAGTGCTGTCCCACTGAAATATCATGCCGTAGGCAGACATGACACCCCACTCAGTCACATTATACTGACACCGAGCGAACCAGTCCTTGTTCTATCCTCTTAATGCTGACATATTTACGGTGGCGCATATACGACATGCTATTAATTTTACTTTTGTTTGTGTTTTTTCAGTTTGGGGGGGGGGTGTTCTTTCACTCCTAAGTTTCCACCCAGGTGCAAACGTTTTCACCGAGGTGAAAACATTTTCACCTGGGCGCAAACGTTATCTCCCTGGTGGAAACCTGTCTTAAACCAGGTGAAATCCTGTTTTCACCCAGGTGAAAATCTTCTCACCCCGGTGTACAAGTACAATGAATCCTTCTTTCTGCGCTGGGTTAATTTTCGCACGCATATGACTTTGTGAATGTTGCGAAATCAGAAAGAAACACGAGATATTGAGATATCTAATGAAAATGTATATCACGTTTCTGACATCAGTAAATATTGAGGAAATTGTCATGTCGGAGATCTCTATTACTGTTATACTAATGCTACTCTAGAATGACCACGCTTGTCCGCTGGTACTACTTACGACCTCTCGCATAGTCAGGGCGAAATTAGAATATTTTACGATATGCAAATATAATGCTCAAGGTCTTTTCATAATTCGGTCCATATCTTTCGAATGCGAGATATCGTGAACGATCTCTCCAGACATTTCAAGCTGACTCGCCGTTCTTGAAGTAGGATCCGGTCATTTGTTTGCATAGGGGATACCATAAAATATAAGTTTAATTTGTTTTCACATTAACCGTAAAGGGGCGCATCTGGTATCGTTGAAAGAATAATCAAATAAATAAAACGTAACATAAATGCAAATTAAAAATTGCCACGAGATCTACATGCATCTGCTTACTGCATTCATATATGGCACATCTGCGAAATCAATGGATTATATTGAGTACACTGAAAATAAATTCCTTAAAATTTAAGGAATATTCCCGACAATTACACCAGCGGAATATTCCTTAAAATTCAATAAGGAATATTCCGTAGCATGTCATGGTAAGGAATATTCCTTAGTTATGTTGAGGAATATTCCGCTGGTGTAACAGTCGGGGAATATTCCTTAAATTTTTAAGGAATTTTCTTTTCTGTGTACCTGACCAGGTGTGTATAAAAGCTGACCTCCACATTTTCCTGTCCACAATCAGACCATGTCATCCTTAGATCCTGCCGATATTCTGCGATATTTGGCCAACAATATCGACAAGTACGAAGCAGGGAAAAGTCAGCAAGAGAAGCGTTCCGTATACGTCGAGCTGCTCAGGTAGCAGTATGCCAACAAAATTCCGTTGTTTTGATCATTGAAAGTGAATATATTTATTATGAGTTTTATCTTTGATTGTTTGAGCGAGATACTATTCTTTTTTGGTATCACCCATAGAAATACATAGAAATGAGAACAGTCATTGTGACCCGCAATTAATATATTTTGTAGATTTCATATATGGCTAATATGTATACATTACCGGTAGTTCAATCTAAGGCGCTCGCAAACTAATGGTGTATTCGTGACAAACACCGGGTATATTTGCCTATTCCATCCAAGATTGAATAAGGGTGGCCCATATGTGACATCGATAAAAAATTGTTTACATTTCTTTATTACATTTTCTGCATTTATTGGGGATGTTCTTGATTTTCGCCTATTTTCTGCAAACAGATTTTAGTTGATCACATGTTTTCTTTTCATTTTTGTCATTTCTAGTAACGTCGTCATAAATGACTTTATCGTGTTTTTTTTTCAATGAAAGCCAAGCAAAACTCTTGGAACCATTTACACCCTTTAAACCGCAGAGTAAACCTTTAAACCGTCGAGTTAGCTGATTGTCGGAGGATACGTGTTTGTTTTTATTTATATAATGTTCTCGCCGCTTACATTCATATCAATATTCACCAGCTTCTTTAACTTATATTCGTATGTATAATCGAATTGTTTACTACATGGATAGAACAAGCCCCCTGGGGGTTTATTCCCGCCAACTGCATTTTACAACTATAAATTGTACAATTAATTTATCTTGGTGAATAAATGAATGAATCAATGAATGAATGGATGAATGAGTGAACATTTAAACCGTGGAGTAAACTTTACACTGCGGTTGCTGGCTTTACTTCGCGAATTAAAAGTGTCCGCCTTTATTAAGAATGCGAGAAATCTGAAGAAATTCTGTATTAACCTTATCTGGCCTGGGATGTTTAGGACCTGTTCAGGCCTGTGGGGGGGGGGGGATTTGTTCCCCCCCCCCCAACCCCTCCCCTAACTAGTTTTCTTATCCCTTGAAGGAACTGAAACTTACTACACTATACCTTTTCGTCAACCTGTAAAACAAAATGCAAAAAAATCCAAGATGGCCGCTTTGATGACGTCACAGTGACGTCATTTTCAAAAAATACCTTTCTTGGTCGATTTTTTTAACAAATTTTGCGAAAATTTTATTCGTGTAATTTTTCCAAAAAAAATGTATGATAAATTTCCTGTGATTTTACCCGTGATCTTCTGCTCTGGAGGTTATGCATATATGCTCCAAATGACCCCAATATGATAAACTACAAATTCACGGAATGTCAGCTCTCAATTTTTTGTCATTCCGGAGATTGCGCAGAAAGTTTGGTGGGGCGTATCGAATGTCCCTCCCGCAGGCTTGGTAGGGTTAAACAAGGAATTGTTTGCATGAAATAGTCCAAGATATATAGAAAACATGCAAATTTGACCCCGTCTTTGGAAGACCCACGGAATATGCCGTTAAAAGAATACAAGTAGTGGCCTAGTTACCCCACTGAATGGCAGCTTCCACACCTTTATAGAACAATTACATATCGCTACTTGTATTCATAGAAACAGAAGAACGTGTTATTTCTCGCTTTGATTTGTTGTAACGTATTCTCGCCAATATGTTGTATTCTTCATTGTAGTGAACAAGTTCCCGCCGGACAAACAAAGAGGCGAAAAATCACGAGGAAAAGCCCTTAGGTGTGATGCAGTCTTACATGGATATTTCTTAGCAAAAGCTTCAAGATTTTCTGTTAAAATTATCTTGTTTTTTCATTCTATTTTCGTCCTCACTCACCTCCTGGGTAGGAGGGAGAGACAGAGAGAGGGGGGCTTAGCGCGTTATTGACCTACTTACAACCGGTGACGTCAACAGGTCACTTTCGGCTGACCTTTGTGAGGTCACTCTCGGTTTCGGTCACGTGGTCGGAAGTACACAATAGTGCAAATGCGCACAATAGCGGAAATCATGCGCAGGGTTAAAGGTCACTTGATGTCACATGACCGGAACCGGAAGTGACTTCACAAAGGTCAGACGGAAATGATCTGTTGGCGCCACCTGTCGGAAGTAGGTCAATAACGCCGTAACTCCCCTTTCTATACTACTCTCTGGTAAACATGTTCATGTGTAAACTGGATGGAAAATCGGAAGTAGTAATCAAGGCGGACACTGGGCTCCAGGTTAGGACTTTCGTCTCCTGGAAGCCAGTGTCCCAGGACATCCAAATCCAGACCTGAATGCCCGACGGACAATTAAATCTAGATCTTAGTGTCGACGCGAGTGTCCCTCGGACACTGGATGCATCGGGCCACCGTTTCCGTCACACCGGGGCTAGAGGCCGTATGAACCCATGTACTTCAAGATCCGAATGGTGCTCTTATGAACAGACGCAATCAAAGCGTGACTGAGATACATCATTCTCTAGATGACGACTTTACAACGAATATTATGGATTAAGAATACTGAACAGCGATACGGATTTGATATTTTGGGGACATCGTGATGTCGTGCCGGCATCAATGAAAACTATTGACTGCTTCTGTCTTGCAGAAAACTAGCCTGGATTTATGTATACTATGATTGTGTTTTTGAATTTGGTGCTGATACTGTTAAATGGAATATGGAATGGGTCTTTGGACTATGGACGCGGATATTCTTTAATGGACGACGGCTGAATTATGAATGACGGACCAGACGCTTGTAATAATGTCCTGCTGGCATGATTGGAAACAGCTGACCTCTCCTCTCTTCTAGGAAACCATCTTTTTTTTCATTAATTTATTTCATACACTGTTGGAATTGGTGCTGTCACCCAATAGATATTTCGACTTATTGTAGCGTAAATTCTTTTATGGACGACGGTTAAATATTGACTGTCGGATCTGACGCCGCCTATAATCCCATAAATTGATGGAGATTTGTCTCACCATTCCATACAGATAACAGCAGATCGTCGCATCAGAAGAAGGATGTTGCCATCACCCAAATTGGACCAATCTGGAATAGCAGGTGAAAGGTACTTAAACACTACAACTGTAGTATTGGAACACTTGACAGGTACTTATCGCTAAGCCACCTCACTATGTACATACAATTGTCGTTTTGTAACACGTGAAAGATACTCCTATACATACAACCGGCTTTGCTGTATTTCTTGGGTAGTTTTCATGCTGTTCTCTCTGAGAACGTACTGGGCTTCTGATCAGGGCAATACGATACTGGACTATTAACGGTATACGGCATTTTGCTGTTGGTCAGGGCAGTGCAGTACTGGGCTATTAACCGTGTACGGTATTGGGCTGTTGTCAGCGGTGTACGCTAATGCTCAGTGGTGTATGGTATTGGAAAATCGGCGTAGGCACAAACAACGGAATGAATTAAACTTTAACCACGCATCTTCCGGAAGACCTAGTACATGTACCAGTTTAATTCAGACAATAATGATGTAAACGGACATGTTGGTCATTGGAACATTGATTGAGTCTGGATATTGTTTCTTCGGAAATGACAACATGGTATGCTCATAAACAGAGTATGGCGATTCATGTCTCGCAGTTCATTTCAGTTAATTTTCAGTTATTGTGGTGCAGCCATCGTTATACAGGGTCCTCCATTTTGTTCTGGACAAGAAGTAAACCATCAGAAGCGCATGTAAATTGTACCAGAGCTCTTTTCAACCACTGATATTAGGTTAAACATTCTACATAAGTCATTACGTACTCGAACAGCAGAAATCCACAAACCCATCAAGGCCAGAGTGAGTGAGTAGTAGGGTTTAACGTCGTTTTCAACCTCGTTTCAGTCATATCACGACGGTGCCTACATGTATCAGAACACGAGAGTGCTCACAGTTCCTATTATCCTGCACACATTTTCCTATTGACCGAGCTTAACGTTGCTTAACTTCGGTGATCTGACGACAACCGGTGTATATTGCGGAGGGAAATTTTCTTGGAAGAGTGTCACTGTAAAATATTTCATTACCCTGTGGAGAAATTGAATAAATAAAAACAAAACCGGTGGAGAGAGTTGAGTAAGTGTTAGTTATAAAATGAAGTAAATACAGTAAATCAGTTTACCGAACAAACATTTCTCCTTACCGCATTATTTATCTAACTTTTGTGACCGATTTCTGAAAAGATATTCACCTTCATTCCGACCTACCGCCTAGTTCTGCGGAATCCAATGATATTAAACATTCGCTTTGCTATCTGTTCCAACATATTTCGCCATTTCAACACGTATTGGGTCACTGGTCCACTTATTCTTTGAACGCCTTGGAGCATTTGTCTAACTCCGTCAAGAGAGAAGTTATGATCAATCTCAAAGTTAGGAGATTTCCTCCATCATGATTCTCTCGGACTTTCAATATGCCACGTGAGTAGTATACAATGAGTCAACCATTCTCATTTTGCCTCTCTGCGCATGCGCAGAACTTGATTTGTCTTATGTGCGCATGCGTGAGTGGGGCGTGAGTGACGTGTGAGGGGGCGTGGCATCCTAATGTGAGTGGGGTGGGTTTAAAATGGCGGCTTATGAAAGTCCGCCATTTTGAACCCATGAGTGATATGTGAGTGGGGTGGGTTCAAAATGGCGGCACCATATTTTACACAGACAACTTAAAGTCCGCCATTTTGAACCCACCCCACTCACTCCGGTGCACTGATTGACCTGGGTGATGAGTGGGGTGGGTTCAAAATGGCGGTCTGACTGACAAAAAAAAAGTTCCGGCAAAAAAAAAAAAAAAAATGTATTCATGCGCGGTGATGCGGTTTGGCCGTGGTTTTGGCGGTGATTCGGTCTCGGGAAAAAGCTTCCGCGGAGAAAAAGTAGTCCCTAGATAAAATGGTCCGATGGGGTCGAGTGAGGTATCAAAGTGAAGCTTAGGTGAAGGGCATCTAATGGGTTGGGTGTGGGGTTGACATATCGGCCTTCTGCGCATGCGCGGCGGCCGAAGGGTATGAAAATAGCCTTTTTGGAGCTATGGGAGCCCCTAGTTGACCGATGGGGTCGAGTGAGGTATCAAAGTGAAGCATTCATGAAGGGTCATCTGATGGGCTGGGCGCGGGGTTGAACTATCGGCATTCTGCGCATGCGCGGAGGCCCAAGGGTATGGAAATAGACGTTTTGGAGCTAGGGAAGCCCCTAATGGACCAATGGGGTCGAGTGAGGTATCGATGTGAAGCATTCGTGAAGGAGCATCTGATGGGCTGGGTGTGGGGTTGAAATATCGGCATTCTGCGCATGCGCGGTGGCCCAAGGGTATGGAAATAGCGGTTTTGGAGCTAGGGGAGTCCCTAATGGGCCAATGGAGTCGTAGGAGGTATCAAAGTGAAGCATTCGTGAAGGGGCATCTGATGGACTGGGCGTGGGGTTGAAATATCGGCATTCTGCGCATGCGCGGTGACCCAAGGGTATGGAAATAGACGTTTTGGAGCTAGGGCAGCCCCTAATGGTCCAATGGGGTCGAGTGAGGTATCAAAGTGAAGCATTCGTGAAGGGGCATCTGATGGACTGGGTGTGGGGTTGACATATCGGCCTTCTGCGCATGCGCGGTGGCCCAAGGGCATGAAAATAGCCTTTTTGGAGCTAGGGGAGCCCCTAATGGTCCAATGGGATCGAGTGAGGTATCAAAGTGAAGCATTCATGAAGGGGCATCTGATGGACTGGGTGTGGGGTTGAATTAGGGTCATTCTGCGCATGCGCGGTGGCCCAAGGGTATGAAAATAGACGTTTTGGCATCTAGGGAGCCCCTAATGGTCGAATGGGGTCGAGTGAGGTATCAACGTGAAGCCTAGGTGAAGGGGTATTTGATGGCTGGGTGGGTGCATGTAAAAATTTTCCTGAAAAAAAACGGAACACGGACTTTATCGAAAAACCTGGGAAAATGCCTATATGGGGTATGAGGGGTATATAGGTCGCCGGGCTTAACGGGGCTTGTCTATCAACAGAGTTATCTTTCCCTAGTTCCAGGGTGGGTGTATGTAAAAATTTTCCTGAAAAAATACGGAATACGGACTTTATCCTAAATTACGGAAAATGCCTATATGGGGTATGGGAGGTATAGGACCATCCTGGGAAACGTACTTCTATACATTTGCGGTAGGGTTGTGAGGTCTCGTTTTACTCGTCTCGTCATTTAGAACATGATAGGAAGTGTCCCCGTGCGAATCGGTGAAATTTTTGAAAAAGTACGATATAGCCTCATATAGTCCCATACTGAGGGTATAGGACCGAAGTTTGTCCCCCTGGGAAACGTACTTCTATACATTTGCGGTAGGGTTGTGAGGTCTCGTTTTACTCGTCTCGTCATTTAGAACATGATAGGAAGTGTCCCCGTGCGAATCGGTGAAATTTTTGAAAAAAATCACCGAACCCCATATAGTCCCATACTGAGGGTATAGGATCAATGTTTGTCCCCCCTGGGAAACGTACTTCTATACATTTGCGGTAGGGTTGTGGGGTCTCGTTTTACTCGTCTCGTCATTTAGAACATGATAGGAAGTGTCCCCGTGCGAATCGGTGAAATTTTTGAAAAGTACGATATAGCCTCATATAGTCCCATACTGAGGGTATAGGATCGATGTTTGTCCCCAGGGAAACGTACTTCTATGCATTTGCGGTAGGGTTGTGGGGTCGCGTTTTACTCGTCTCGTCATTTAGAACATGATAGGAAGTGTCCCCGTGCGAATCGGTGAAATTTTTAAAAAAAGTCACCGAACCCCATATAGACCCATACTGGGGTATAGGTTCAATGTTTATCCTACTGGGAAACCCACTTCTATACATTTGCGGTAGGGTTGTGGGGTCTCGTTTTACTCGTTTCGTCATTTAGAACACGATAGGATGTGTTGCGGAGCGAATCGGTGAAATTTTTGAAAAAAGTCACCGAGGCCTGGGTAGGCCCATAGGCCTATACTGCATGGCTATGGGTGTATAGGCCCATACGGGGTGGACATGTTGGAGTCTAGGTGGGCCACTCATGGTCCAATGGGGTCGAGTGAGGTCTTATTTGAAGCTCTCGTGGAGGACCACTTGACTACACTAATGGTTCGTCCGTGTTCAATAGTCTGCGCATGCGCAGTCTGGCCGTAGTATAGAAAACAGGCATTTTGGGTGCTATGTATGGGTGTGGTTGGGTTAGAGATGAGCTAATCACGGTTCGAATGGGTCGTGTGAGGTGTCAAAGTGAAGCTTGTGTGGGGTAGAGTCAGAATGGTGTTTGTTTTTGAATGCATGTCGCGTTAATCTGCGCATGCGCAGTTGGTTGTAGTAAGTAAAGTGGCCATTTTGGGGCAGCGAAGGAAGTTATTTGGGGTCGAGATGGGCTAATCGCGGTTCGAATGCGTCCTGAAAGGTGTCATCTTGTAGTTCTCGGGGTGTACACTCCGATTTGAGGGATGTTCGCGTCATCTGTGACGTCATCGGTGACGTCATCGGTACGAGTAGTAGCGAAAGTGGCCATTTTCGGGCAGTACATGAAGGTTTTGGGGTCGAGATGGGCTATTCACGGTTCGAATGCGTCCTGGAAGGTGTCATCTTGTAGTTCTCGGGGTGTACATTCCGATTTGAGGGATGTCCGCGTCATCTGTGACGTCATCGGTGACGTCATCGGTACGAGTAGTAGCGAAAGTGGACATTTTCGGGCAGTACATGAAGGTATTTAGGATCGAGATGGGCTATTGACGGTTCGAATGCGTCCTCGAAGGTGTCATCTTGTAGTTCTCGGGGTGTACATTCCGATTTGAGGGATGTTCGCGTCATCTGTGACATCATCGGTGACGTCATCGGTACGAGTAGTAGCGAAAGTGGCCATTTTCGGGCAGTACATGAAGGTATTTGGGGTCGAGATGGGCTATTCACGGTTCGAATGCGTCCTGGAAGGTGTCATCTTGTAGTTCTCGGGGTGTACATTCCGATTTGAGGGGTGTCCGCGCCATCTGTGACGTCATTGATGACGTCATCGGTACGAGTAGTAGCGAAAGTGGACATTTTGTGGGTGCGTGAGGGTGAGTTTGGTGTAGAGATGCACCATCCTTAGTCCGAATGCGTCGTGTGAGGTGTCATTTTGTAGCTCTCGGGGTATACATTCCCAATTGAGGCATGTCCGAAGCATCTGTGACGTCATCGATGACGTCATCAGTAGGAGTATTAGCGAAAGTGAGCCTTTGGGGGCAGTGCAGGAAGGTATTTGGTGTAGAGATGGACCATCCGCGTTGCGAATGCGTCGTGTGGGGTATCATGTTGTAGCTCTCGGAGTATAGACCCTGATTTCAGGGATATTTATAGCATCCGTGACGTCATTGGTGACGTCATTAGTACAAGTTGTAGCGAAAGTGGGCCTTTTTTAGCAGTGAAGGATGTTATTTGGTGTAGAGAAGGACCATCCGCGGTCCAAATGGACCGTGTGATGTGTCATCTTGTAGCAACGCCCACCAACACCATTCTTAATGCTTCAACGCCCTGGTGAAATAGCTCAGAAGCCCTGATATTCCATGGAATTGTCACTAATTCTTCGAAATGCGGTGATGCCCGTCAACGCCCGTCGTTACACCTTAACACTCTAACATAACGCCATGATATAGACCAGAGAGAGAACAACAACAGTAACAACAACAAGGATGACACATGAGAGAACAACAACAACAAGAAGTTTTTTCATATAGTTTATTCTCCCCAATGTTACATCATACCCACGCTGGGGGGAGCCGCGTTGGGTATATTTACAATTCAAGAAGATTCTTGTCCAATCAGAGGCCACCATTTGCATGTTTCATATTCGTTCCTGTCCGTTAGATGTATTCTTGTCCAATCAGAAGTCTCCACTTCAGAAAGTGCCATCTGAACCGTTTATTCTAATCATCGGCGGGCAGGCCAGGATACCGTTGAGGCAACATATCCTCAGATAGTTGTTTGCGCATTCTGAGTATCTATCAGTGCATGGGTGAATACTTTCATCCGATGGAGGTGGTGGTCAGTTTAACCATGAAGAACGCAACATTGGTCATTATCTCCACTATCCACTTGGTGTTACAATTCAAGAAGACTTGTCCAATCAGAGGCCACCATTTGCATCTGTCATATTCGTTCCTGTCCGTTAGATGTATTCTTGTCCAATCAGAAGTCTTCATTTCAGAAAATTCCATCTTCGGCCATGTTCGCTTTGAACCGTTTATTCTAATCATCATCGGGCAGCCCAGGATACCGTTGAGGCAACATATCCTCAGATAGTTGCTTGTGCATTCTGAGTATCTATCAGTGCCTGGGTGAATATATTCACCCGATGGGTTGGTCGGTCAGCTTGGTCACGAAGAACGTAACATTGGTCACACTGCCCACTGTCCACTTGGTGTTGGGGCGTTGCAACCGGGCCCATTCCAAGGGATCCACGGTGTTCAGTTTCTCCAGCATCGTCTCTAGCGACACTCGGTTAATGATGGTAAACGGTTGGTCAAATACCTGGATGTTACTGCTCGGGTAAAAGTATCGGACTTGGACTGTCTCTTTATGCTGCAGCACATAACCAAACGCCAGATTCAATTTGAAGGCCGTAGTTTGACCTTTGAAGATGGCTTCTACGTAGCTACGTAGACGGGCGAGGTCGGTCAGTCGGAAATTGTAGATATCTTGAATAGGGCGATGACGGTAGAAACAGTGCCGTATCATGGACCAATGGCGCCGATAGATGTCACTCACTGGATGGGCGCCCTGTAAGAGATCGCTAGGAACATTTATGGGCTCGTCCAGAAAATGTTCGATGTTGTCAGGCGTATGACTCGAAACCGTAACGGTGGGGTCCGGCTGAATATCCAGGCCCTCCTGGACCGTGGGTATAGGCAGGCTCTTCGTCATCGCATCACCAGTGGCGTTCGTCTCTCCGGGTTCATCTTCACTGGGTCTGACCTTCCGCGCCCCCTCTTTAGTGGAAAGTTGTCGCCCAAACCGTAGAGACGGGGCATGCATCAAACGTTGGTGCTGTCTAAACCGACTGGGTCGTTTGAAGAGTCGACCACAATCATTACATAGTACCGTCGCACCCGCGTGGAGTACCCTCTCATGACGCAGTAAATGATCCTTCCGATTGAATGACCGTGTACATATCGTACAGTTATACCGGGCGGTTCCTTCGTGCTTGGTAGCCTCATGGCGGCGCAAGTCGTGCAGGCGAGTGAATGATTTCGAGCACGTAGTACAAGTGAACATCTTGGTGGTTGACAGAGTGTCTGATGAAACGTCCAGGCCGCTTCCCTTTTATAGCACGCTAGCTGGTGATCTATTTTTAGCACACTCAGTTCAACTATCCCCAAGTCGAGGGCCGAGCCTGGACATCTTCGGTAACATCCGTGTCTCTTCGGTCACCTCCGTACCGTCAACGATCAACATGTAGACATATAGAGTATGAACGGCATGTTATGGTATTCATCAGTGCATGAGTGACGCATTCAGCCGATGGGAGTGGTCGGTCAGCTTGGTAACGAAAAACGTAACATTGGTCACACTCTCCACTGTCCACCTGGTGTTGGGACGTTGTTGCTGGGCCCATTCCAAGGGATCCACGGTGTCCAGTTTCTCCAGCATCGTCTCTAGCGACACTCGGTTAATGATGGTAAACGGTTGGTCAAATACCCGGATGTTACTGCTCGGGTAAAAATATCGGACTTGGACTGTCTCTTTATGCTGCAGCACATAAACAAATGCCAGATTCAATTTGAAGGCCGTAGTTTGATCTTTGAAGATGGCTTCTACGTAGCTACGTAGACGGGCGAGGTCGGTCAGTCGGAAATTGTAGATATCTTGAATAGGGCGATGACGGTAGAAACAGTGCCGGGTCATGGGCCAATGGCGCCGATAAATGTCACTCACTGGATGTTCTTCGTGTAACAGATCGCTGGGAACATTTATGGCTTCGTCCACGAAGTGTACTTTGCCCTCCACGTCGTACAAAATCTGGCCCAAGGTCTTGTCGTCGGAATTTGACTGCTGAATTAGGGCGACATCATCATCGGCCCTCGTGCGATGGGTGGGAGTTCCCCCTGTTTCGATATTGATGCCTACGGGCTCTTCTATCTGCAAACGTGGCTGCGGAACAGGTTGTCGTGTGCGTTGGTGTCGCAGCAACTGACTGGTCAGTTTGAAAAGCCGACCACATTCTTCGCATGGACGCTTGGGTACTTCATGGCGTGCACGTGTGGGGCGCTGTAAATGATCCGGGCGCTGAAACGACAGTGTACATATCGTACAGTTATACCGGGCGGTTCCTTCGTGCTTGGTAGCCTCATGGCGGCGCAAGTCGTGCAGACGAGTGAATGATTTCGAGCACGTAGTACAAGTGAACATCTTGGTGGTTGATAGAGTGTCTGATGAAACGGCCAGACCGCTTCCCTTTTATAGCACGCTAGTTGATATCATGTTCGGGCACTTCCGTGTCTCTTCGGATGTAAAAGTCCCCGGATGTAAAAGTGCCCGAATGTTTACGAATGTTCCACCATTCCAGACTTCTATCAGGTCCATGTCCAGAAGCTCTCATACGCCGACATTTTGGAGCCGCCATGTTGGATCCGCCATTTTGGAACCGCCATCTTGGATATGTCCCATAATGCACCGGGTCAAAATACTCGCTTCTGATTGGACGAGAGCTCTGTGACGGATTTTAAATACTGGCTTCTGTTTGGTGTACGTCGCTAAAGGTGACCGGAACTGACCTTTGACCCCGGCGCGCGCGGTGTAAAGGTTTCCACCGCGGTGCGGTGGAAACCTTTGCGCGCCGGGGTCA
>JAVTVY010023050.1:0-89572 GCA_036873755.1 Hanleya hanleyi
ACTATACGTGGAAGAAACTAATTTCCGGTGAGCATATAGGGAAGAATCCTGCTTGATTAGTAAACAATATTGCCAAGCTGTCAATTTATTGTCTAGCCATAATAATAGTAAAGTGATCAGCTTTTTTGTCTGTTCTATTGGTCTACACACAGCTGGACTTTCGAGCCACGAAGGACGCAAGAGTTACTTCCGGAGGCGGCATCCACGGGCATTTGCTTTATTACTACCATAATTCAAATAAATGGACGTTCACGGGAAGTATCGCTGAAGGGATTGTTCATTTCAAAGACATTATTAAATAAAAGGCAACAAGTGTCTTTGATTTTATACTTTTTGTTTATTCACAGTTGCATATTTCCGGGACAGTTTTAATTGATCACTCCGGGCTCTAAATAAGCCATGCAGTTTTGTTCCATGAAAAATATATTTAAGTGCATTTCTGGAAGGTTGGACACATATGATCTCATCTTTAGTACTATACACATCGTCTTTCACATCCAGCTTATTTGTTTCTCACCACAACCGATACTTCATTCACTATGGAACAACATACAGGAAATCAAGGTAAGTTCACATAAATTTTATTACTGATCGTATGCATTGCATTGTTGGAATAAAATATTGTTTAAACCAATAACAAAGAGAGATCAACAAATATGCGCTATGAAGAGTAATAAATGACATGTGAGAAATTGAGGAATTAACACGGTGGGATACAGCCCATAGCAAATTAAGAAGTAATAAACAATGGTTATTTTGATTACCCACTCGAATCCCAACGGCGAAACAAGACTAGTTAATTCATGTTAATTACATACACGATCTCTCATAACTGGATCGACGATACCAAGTGACAAAATAATCTCTCTGTATGAAAATGTCATGCGGCGTTGCTCTAAAAGTTGTAAATGTACAACCACGGGTATCCGACTTCTATCGAAATTACAAACTTCAGATGAATAGAGTACTCATCACGTATAGATATTTGCAAATGTAACTTTAAAAGCTTACCAAACAAGGCGCGCTTCAAAAGCGCAAATTGAACAAAAACAAAATTATGAGTTACACCATTAGAAAACCGTTATCTATGGTGAATGTCTTGTAAATTTCTGCGTTTACGCATCGTCCTGAAAGAGAAAAAATATACGCATTAGATTCTAATGTTTCACTCGACATTTATCTGTAATCAAACGTAATAATAATTGTTAAAGTAAAACTATGATCATCTCATTCCAAAAATTACAAATATTGTCCATAAAACAAATAAACGACTACCAGGTGTTAATTTTGTTGACAAATTTTTCAATCATACAGACCTAATTCCAAACACTTTCAGATCATATTTTTCAAAATTATCTGTTGTCCACAGGTACCCAACTAGACAGGCTAAATTAAATTTATATCGCGATTTTTACTACTCTGACTTATAGTGCTAAAATAAAGGGTCCCAAAATATGGAACAATTTACCCTCTCAGTTAAAATCTCACGTTTCGCTCTCATTATTCAAATCGAGGATATAATCGTATTTATTCCTGGAACATAATTAGACATCTATTCTGTTTGCCGTCTGTGGAAGTTGAAAATTAAATTTGTGTTTTTGTCTCACTATGTTTTACCGCATATTATCATCTTTGTAAATATAATAATTATTTTGAGATAAAACAAACCCCTCGGGGTTTTCATCCCGCCACTATTATATTTTGTTTACTAAACATTATTGCTATGCATGGTGAAATAAAAATCAAATCAAATCAAATGGTAATCTAGAACTGACTTTTTTGAAGCCGCCTTCCAAAATGCGCAAAGCCCGTATTCTGCAAAATACATAAGATTCGAATCGCACGTTCAAAAAACGATATCATGGTTCCATAATATTTTGTTTATTAACGAATTACACCGTAACCGATTCTAAGATATAGTCAAGCAGCACACGTATAGCAAAAATCTGGAGAAAAAAACAACATTAATTTGTGTTCCGTTCTCATAATCCGTTTTTCACGGCCTCAAGCGACACAGCCGTTGTTGTTGTTTTTGCGTCTGTAAAGCGGGACTACTTTCGGGCCGATCGTTTGCCAGGAGACTTTCAATCGTTTGCTAGAAAACGTCTGCACCTTTGTTCGAGGTGTGAAAAGACGACCGGCACCCTTACCGTAGGTTGCCGGAGATTTCCGGCGATCGTCTTTATCTGACCGGCGTTTTTTAAAAAACGATCAACTCATACACCCATCGTTTGCATCAACGTTTTTTTTCATCGTTTAAAACGTCTAGCAAACGAACGTTGGATGGATACGGTCCCTAAGCTATACCCAAAGTTTGGTATCAATCCATACCTTGAAACTAGAGATATCGCATGGACAACTAATGTTAATGGGTGAATGGACAGAATGCAACATCGCATTACATGATCTCGTCTTCGACAGGTATATGAAAATGTGACTTTTAATGATTTCTGGAGTTTGGGGTCACAGTGACCTTGATCTTTGACCCACATTTTTGGTATGTAACACATCATGTCCCTCTAATGTATCTACTGGCACAAAAAGGTTATTTTTAAGGATCTCAAATTTTTGGGTCACAGTGACCTTGACCTTTAATCTTGACCTACATTTTGGTACACGACACATTGTCTTCCCTCAATATCTTAATCATCTTCACAAGTCCAGGTAAATCCTAAATCCTTGAAGAGGGTTTACCTTGACATTTTTTGTCTTTTGAATGAGTTCTTGAGTCGACGCCTCCATTATACAATCTCGTACATTTCATCCACCGCACTTGTTTTGAATAAGCGTGTCGGTATCCCAAGCTTGCGGTTTTTGCTTTGACTTCCGATGTTGATTTCAACTTGACATCAAAGCAGTTGAGTCCGCAACAAAATTCAATCCGGTCATATCTCATACCTAGCAGCGGATTGGCCTAATCAACTGGCTTAGCGCGTTCACTGATTGGGTTGATTTAGAGGAAACCTCTTGATCTATTTATATCCAGAACTCATATGGGTAACTAACCAAGCCAGTGTATCGATCCTAACAGATCGATCGATAAACTGGCTCGCGAGGATGTGTATCAATGGACACAAAAACATCATGATTTTTAACTATTTCATGATTTTGGGGGTCACAGTGACCTTGACCTTTGGCCTTGACCTACATTTTGGTATGTGACACATCGTGTCCCCGTCATGCATCTACTGACACAAAAAAACTTATTTTTAATAATTTCCTGATTTTGGGGTCAGTGACCTTTGACCTTCGACCTTGACCTATATTTTGGTATGCGACACCTCGTTTCCCCCTTTTGAATCCACTCATAAAAAATTAGAAATTTTTAATGATTTCCTGATTTTTCCGTCACACTGACCTTTGACCTCTGACCTCGACCTACATTTCGTATGCAACACATCGTTCTCCCCTAGGGCATCCACTCACCAAAAATTAGAACTGTAGATAGAAAACTGTCAATGATAAATGATTTCCTGATTTTAGGCAACAGTGACCCTTGACCTCTGACCTCGACCTCAATTTTGGTACGCGACACATCGTCTCTACCTAGCGTATACACTCACAAAAAATTGCAACTGTGGATAGAAAACTTTCACAGATATAGACCGGACACGAACACTTCAGTGATTTCCCGTTTTTTAGGCCAGTGACCTTTGACCTCTGACCTTGACCTTCATTTTTGGTATGCGACACCTCGTTTCCCCCTTTTGAATCCACTCATAAAAAATTAGAAATTTTTAATGATTTCCTGATTTTTCCGTCACACTGACCTTTGACCTCTGACCTCGACCTACATTTTGTATGCAACACATCGTTCTCCCCTAGGGCATCCACTCACCAAAAATTAGAACTGTAGATAGAAAACTGTCAATGATAAATGATTTCATGATTTTAGGCAACAGTGACCATTGACCTCTGACCTCGACCTCAATTTTGGTATGCGACACATCGTCTCTACCTAGCGTATCCACTCACAAAAACTTGCAACTGTGGATAGAAAACTTTCACAGATATAGACCGGACACGAACACTTCAGTGATTTCCTGTTTTTTAGGCCAGTGACCTTTGACCTCTGACCTTGACCTTCATTTTGGTATGCGACACATCGTCTCCCCGTAGGGTATCCACTCACCAAAAATTAGAACTGTAGATGGAAAACTGTCCCAGATATAGACCGGACACGGGGGACGGACAGACGGACGGAAACCGCCATCACATAATACGTCCGCCTTTTGGCGGGCGTATAAAAATAAAGAATTTCCCTGCCCACTCACCTTGATAATTTCAAATACCAATACCTACTGCATTCAGATCACGTAATTCAAAACTCTGACAGGTCTGATAACACACGAGTGCACCCTGGCAATCTAGAGGTATTTTTCCTGCGAAGAATTTCTTCTCGCAAATATGGCGACAAAAGGAAGTCCTTGACCTTAGACCATATTTGGGGGTATCACGTGCTCACACAACTCGTCACATAGTACGGGGAAACCCCAGAGGACAACGGGGTTTTCGTTAATTATCGTGTTATTTCCCATATCATTGAATAACAATAAAACAGACCTTGTTTCGACTAAACTGGAAAAAAAAATCAACCTGATCGGCACCAATTTATTCATTACTTCGTTTCCACATTCCTTACAAGTTCACCAATACAAATACTTGCAACAGTAATTTTGAGTTCAGATTTCCTCACAAGGAACATAACCTGTCATTACGGAAGACCCCTTTGTCCTCTGGGGTTTCCCCGTACTATTTGACGAGTTGTGTGAGCATGTGATACCCCCAAATAAGGTCTAAGGTCAAGGACTTTCTTTTGTCGCCATATTTGCGAGAAGACATTCTTCGCAGGAAAAATACCTCTAGATTGCCAGGGTGCACTCATGTGTTATCAGACCTGTCAGAGTTTGGAATTAGGTGATATGAATGCAGTAGGTATTGGTATTTGAAATTATCAAGGTGAGTGGGCAGGGAAATTCTTTATTTTTTCATTTTGGGCCATTTTTCCCGCTCATATGTTGGGGGTGGTAGTTTGATTTGCGTTCACTATGAAAGCAGATGGGACTACCAGGCTTGTAAGTGAACGTTCAGCTGACATGCGCTGTTCAGAGTTTGCGGTTGAACAGAATAGCACTTCCGTCTGTACGGCTTGATTTGGTTTGTGCGGTCGTCGTTAAAGTGAACGTAAAGGCTGCGACAACACACGCACTGCGTGGAAGAACTATATTAAAAGTATCATTTGGCAGCAACAAATATTTTTTGTGATTTTTTCCCTTCCAAACAAAAAATTCCAAACACGGGAATTATTGACTGATGCAACGAGCGACTGGAGTCGGCCATATCAGTTTATTCATTAGCCTTGCGCCAATGAAAACGCTTGTACGGAGCACGTGATATTTTCCTGTGACGTAGTATCACTTTGTTTTGGCATCGCTGTAGCACGAATTGTAATTGCGGTGGTGGAGAGCTCGGCTGTTTCAAGCGTGTTTTGATTGTGTTGCGTGTCTCCAGCAAGTGTTTACTGACCTGAAACGTTCGATGAACTACTCACTACTTTCGTCGACATCGGAGCATTTTGGTTCAAACTGGTAACCCTGTAAACCTTCATTTGTCTCTTAGTCAGAACTTGAAGTCAGGCTAGCCTCCTCGTGCGTCGAAACACCCGCTATGTTTACATGCTTTCTGCGCTTTCTACCTCCACGAAATAAAGAGCTCCGAGGTGATACGACGTCACTGCTCTGAGTGAGATAGCCAGCATGGCGGCAGCCGGGGAACAATAATACAACGGAGATAATTTCGTTCGTACTCGGTGCAAAAAAATCCCCAAAAATATTTGTTGCTGCTATTTCAGTATTTCAATGTAGCTCTTTCCCACAGAGTGCATGTTGCCTCAGCCTTTACGTTCACTTTAAAGTAATGTTTTTACCGTGGAAAGTGAAGCGAATGTAATTTCATCGCCGTAGATAAGCATTTTGGATTATACCAGAGCACTGCCGACAGCGAGGTAGGACAGATACGTGTTTATTTGGACTGGACGAAGACGTCTTTTCCATCCGTTGAACTTGGCGCCATTTTCTCGAAAAAAGTTGCGAGACCTTGATATAGACTAGGGTTGGGGGTGGAACATAGAACGGTAGATAGAAGCACCTGTGCTTCAAACATCACTTGACCAAGTGCGGCCGAAAACGTTTGGTGAAACCATGGGAGCTTGAAATAAAAGAATTAACGAGGTATGGGTATTATAATATATTAACAGGGAGCCCAAGCGAGGAGTCGACACCCCCACATCGGCACCCTCACCAAAGTACGATATGTGCCATTATTCCACCGTTCCGCATGCCACACTTCGCAATCATCGTCAACCAAGCTCGTCAGACAACAAACAAAACATGTACCATACCATTTTTATCCGACCGCATCGATGGAAAAGGAAATCAGGAGAAAATCGGCAGCAAACTGACCAAACACGCTCCTTTGGCCTCATCTACCGGAAGACGAATGACGTATCTGCGTTTGTGGCACGACCAAGAACACATGACCAGCTTATGACCCGGTTAACCCTTTCGTACGCCCGACACAATATCAGTCACATCATGCTCCATGGTCACACACAGCGAGAAGCTCGTGCAGACCGACTATAATACACAGTGGATGACCAACAACGCATATCTGTGAACCTCAATAAATGGTATGCCATGTGCTGATAGTTAAAATTGTTTGAAACGATCAATTGATATACAGTGCAATACATGCATATTGCTAAATAACAGGTAAGGCTGGTTAAAAACAAATTCCTGTTTAGCATCATTTTTTTTTTTTTTTTTTTTTTTATAAATCTGGGTAGGGAGGGCGGATTTTTCCCCTTTTTATAAGTGGGATGTGTGAATAAAATCATCAATAAACCTTGCCCCTTATTATTTGGATTTCTGTTGTAAATAAAGTAGCTGGCATCCATCGTCCTTCTGCGCTGTTGTTTGCCTTCATAATTGGAGATTTAAAACGTTGGTTATCAACAATTACGATCACAGATGTGGAAATTTTTCATGAACGATCATGGCTGGCCACTGGATGTTGAAAACCGAATTTTAGGCAAACAAAGTATAAAAAATCGACCATAGAGGTCCCATGTCCCGCGCTAGCAGCACCGGTTATGACATCCACCATAACTGGCGCTGCTGCTGCGGGGGCCATGGACCTCTATGGTCGATTTTTTTTGGTCGATGATATCTCATATCATTGATGAAGAGTATGATTTGAAAATGGAGATATCGCTGATGAGCTTAACATAATCTAATACAGCGGATGGCACCCATATTGGATAATGCACATCCATAAAACATAATACCGACTGTCCTCTCACCAATGTCCATGCACTCCTCAAGTTTGAAGTAGATTGGTTGAATCATTCTAGAGTTATTGTCCAGACAAGATCTAAATCCTGAAAATCTAAGATGACTGATGGTGGCCATCTTGGATTACACAGGTAACTGAAAAGCAATGACAACTATCCTCTCACCGATGTCAAGCCAAACTGCAATTTCGAAGTTGATCAGTTGAATTATTCTAGAGTTGTTGTCCAGACAAGATGCAACTGCTTAAAATGGAACATAATCCAATATCGCTGGTAGATGGCAGCCAAATTGGATTACGCTCGTTCATGAAACAAAATCCTAACCGGGATCTCACCAAGGTCAAGGGACTCCCAAGTTTGAAGTAGATCAGTTGAATCGTACTCCAGCTATTGTCCGGACAAGATCAAACTGCTTAAAATCCAATGAAATCCAGTATGGCTGATGGTGGCCATATTGGATTAAGCACGTCCTTGAAAAACAATCCTAATCCTCCTCTCAACAATGTCAAGTCACTCCCCACATATGAAGTAGATCGGTTGAATCATTCTCGAGTTATTGTTCGGACAAGATCCAACTGCTTATAATCCAATATGGCTGACGGCGGCCATATTAGATTACGCACATTGCTGAAAAACAATCCCAACCGTCCTCTCACCAATGTCAAGGCACACCCCGAGTTTGAAGTTGATCGGTTAATTCACGAGTTATTGTCCGGACAAGAAAATCTAAGATCCAACTGCTTATAATCCAATATGGCTGATGGCGGCCATATTAGATTACGCACATTGCTGAAAATAATCCCAACAGTCCTCTCACCAATGTCAAGGCACTCCCCAAGTTTGAAGTTGATTGGTTAAATCGTTCAGGAGTTATTGTCCGGACAAGAAAATCTAAGATCCAACTGCTTATAATCCAAAATGGCTGATGGCGGCCATATTGGATTACGCACATTGCTGAAAAACAATCCCAACCGTCCTCTCGCCAATGTCAAGGCACACCCCAATTTTGAAGTTGATCGGTTAAATCGTTCACGAGTTATTGTCCGGACAAGAAAATCTTATGGAATTACGGACACCGGTGTTTCTAAGTCCCCCCCTACTAAGTAGCGGGGGACAAAAAAATGTTGGGGCGAATGAAATTTAAGTGGGGGGGCGGATGCTAAACAGGAATATTTTTCAACCAGCCTAATATCAGTCTTTCTGGTGACATGCACCGATACATGGATGGTTGAGCCACGGTCACGTTAACCTCACAGTCACAGGAGCCCATTTCGAAGTGGATGAAAGCTGTATGCATTGTTGAATTGCTGCATAGGACTGTTTTGTCAATGTTTTTTCCCTTTTTTTGGCAACACATAACAAAGCAGTGTGTTCAACAATTAGTGATATTGCGTATCAAATCAACAGAAAACAATACTTTATTCGTACACAAAAAAACTGTAAACGCTTTGCAAGATATTCCATAAGCAAAACACTTACCAGGATTAATTACCGAATACATCTATGTTTTTGTATATTTGGGTTCATAAAAAATAAGTCATAGAAATGGTTGAAATTACACTGTGTCTGATAAATCTAATGCGGAACTTGTCCACTAATGAACTGTTCAACATCAGTACAGTTCAGTGTTTGTCTAATTTCGTTTAATCCGTGGTGCAAAGGGGCGTGAAAACCGGTATTGTTCTATGTCTTTACAGTCAGAATCAAAGTCTCAGTGAAGAAAAATGTTAAGGGATTCACCGATGAGGTGTGACCATATACCAAATATCACACTGACGCCGCTGCTTAAGGGTCTTACAAAATGTTATGAAAATCTGCTATTTTTTCACGCTAAATTGTTATAGAGGTTAATATATGAAATTGTATGGCGTATTTTTGTGCATCTTCAAACGACAGAAGCTGAAAAATAACAGCATCGAAACACGACAATTTTCCTTCCCTCTTGAAACGGCGAAGGCTGTGATCGCTTGACCTGTGACGTCAGAACAGGATTACGATTTCGGAGGAGTATAGACCATTTCAAACCGAATAAATCCGAAGGTAAAATTGTATTGACGGAAGATCACGAGTTCAGAGATCGTCTGACCAATGGAATGCTCGGATTCTGAAAGCAATAACCCGGATGATTCTGAAGTCTGTCGGCAAAATGGGGAATCTTGTTCCCACTGTTTACCATTTATTACCTCCACACTGAAGAGCTCTTACGAGTGGACAACTGAAGTTATGGAGGTGCACATAGTAAATTTTGGTTTATTTGATATAAGAGTGGGAATAATGTAGCCTCTACGCAATAGTAGTTCCCTTTATCCCATTACAAAACAACGAATTATTGTATTATACTGGCTAGTTGTAGGTGTGAAGGTAAAATCGTCAAATAACAGAAAGAGTACCCGTTTTGCACATACACACACGCCATGTTTCCTTCCCAGCGCACCCTCAAAAACACCGCTGCCACAACCTGAAGTGCCTAACGTGAAATAGATCTCTAAACTTGAATCGAAATATATTATAATATGACTGAAACATTGTCTTTTTTTCACAAATCTGGGGTGCACTCGAAGAAAACTAGTTTATTAGGGAAAGGAAGTTATCATTTTAGTGAGTATAATTATTTTGTTGACTTTCCGGACAAACCCATTTTGTGGCAGTGAATGATTAGTGATGAAAAAATGGCGGTCGATCTGCTTCCAGATTTCGATTGGTTACCAGAGATCACATGGTCTTGCGCCATGTGACTTGTGTCGTCGCTACGCTACACGGAATTTGCCGAGCTCTGTGAAAAGGTCTATTGAACACAGCGCCTGGTGTGATGTCGAAGAGAAACTAGAAACGTCACGCTAGAACTCCACACAGCTGGACGACTTCCTCATAACAGCGCTCGACGTCAGAGGCTAGGACGTTTGGAATGCCATTACATCATATAAAATCGTAACATCGATCGGTACGATACCTCACGTCACAATCGCAGTCCGTGTGTGACATCATGCGCCAGAGGTCACAGCTTCAATACGTTTTTCGCCACCTCTGCATTATTTGTGTCTTATAACTCACTTCAGTGACATTATTGAAAAAAAAGACACCATATTGTTGTCCTAACCACTGCTCTGCATCGTTTTATGCAAAGTAGTGTAGGGGCATTTGGGGAAACCTTTAAGATTTTCTCTCTGTGTTGTACGTCTACAATGACAAAGGAGCGACGAAGCCACGTAGTATGTGTTTATTTTCACTTTCTCCATCTCTTCATATATCGATGTATACAGAATTCATTATTATCAGCCATGTAACTTCACTCCGAAACACACAACAGATCACAGTTACGCACCTGTGAACAGTTGTTCCGCCGCTGTACTGGGATGCCGCTATACCAGTCGTGCATGTCACAGCTACATTTTTGCCACTGGCTTTCAACTCCGCACATATGGCTTTTACAGAATATGTCTTGCCAGTGCCAGCATGACCAACTAATAACAAATTATGTCCAGCAAGACATATTTCCATAGCTTCTTTCTGCATTTGGTTCATCCTTCGACCTGTGCACTCACTGACAGTGTATTATAGTCAGTCTGCACGAGCTTCCCGCTGTGTGTGACCATGGAGCATGATGTGACTGATATTGTGTCAGGCGTACGAAAGGGTTAACCGGGTCATTAGCTGGTCACGTGTTCTTGGTCGCGCCACAAACGCAGATACGTCATTCGTCTTCCGGTAGATGAGGCCAAAGGAGCGTGTTTGGTCAGTTTGCTGCCGATTTTCTCCCGATTTCGTTTTCCATCGATGCGGTCGGATAAAAATGGTATGGTACATGTTTTGTTTGTTGTCTGACGAGCTTGGTTGACGATGATTGCGGGGTGTGGCATGCGGAACGGTGGAATAATGGCACATATCGTACTTTGGTGAGGGTGCCGATGTGGGGGTGTCGACTCCTCGCTTGGGCTCCCTGTTAATATATTATAATACCCATACCTCGTTAATTCTTTTATTTCAAGCTCCCATGGGTGAAACACAACTTGAGATTTTTTTGAAGTGCACTTGGTCAAGTGCGAAAATGGCGCTTGAGAAAGTCAAGTCAAGTGAGGTTTCATGAAATCGGCCCCAGGCTTATTGCTTGACCCTGACCTGCTGAAGCTTAGGATTCGTCTTTGAAGTCGCCGACAGAAGAACCACGCGCCGGCTATTTTGACTTCGACTCATTCATCATCAAAATTACAAACAACGACAGAATCCGACATTTTTTCGAAACAAAGGAAAGACAGCGAGTTATTTTGTCATAAGTGTCTAGTGTTACTGCACTAATCCATTCAGAAATGTACAAAATTACCTTATAATATGCGCCGTTGCTCCCGCAAACTTCTACCACAAGATCCTCCATCTTGCATCTTTGGGTTTTATGGGAAATTCTTGAAACGAATGACTTGCTTTTTCATATATCATGCGAATACCAGATAACATTCCACAAAATTCTACGATTTGATTGAAAAGAAAAATATACATTCAAACTAATGAAAAAAAGTATTCAAAATTCAGATCTCGCTGAAACGAAATCTCGCAGGTGCCCCGGACAGAAAATTGAAAATGGCCGCGACAAACTTGTCAAATTTGTTTTCATCCATCAGTTCGCTCGATTGTAGATTTTAAATCCATGTAAAATGAGTGCAATGTCTTCAGATAGTGAACTTGAAGAGTTTGTCGATGCGTTGGATGAAACTTCAGTTGTTCAGAAGTGAGTGGTCAAATAGTAGGCCGCTGGGAACGAAGGGAGTGACTGTCAAATTAGAAGACCAAGCGGTGTCCAGTTTTCGTTGCATGTGCCATATCCTTTAGCAAGCTAGAGCAAAGGACTAACTGGGATATATATCCCACTTTGAATACTAAATCCAAGTTTGGGTATTGAAATATAGCCCAATTCGGATATTTTAAATGAATGAAAAGAAGAATATGTACACGTTCAAAATTGTTTTCATCTAAACTACAATTCAATAAGCCCAGAAGTACTGCATATTACTGCATATGCACGCCAGACATGAGACTGAAGGGCAGGTTCATGCACATGCGGGTTTTTTTCATGATAGCCAGTAACGCCGCCGTCAGGTCTTGGTGATGTAAATGACAATTTTAGTGCAAGTAAACTGTAAGGAAAATATCAATCTATGCCTTGCTACAATGAATCATCGGAAGATGGCGGCATAATTGCTGACTGTCATGAAAAAACGCATACACGTGAACCTGCTCTTCAGTCTCATACCTGGCGTGAATATGCAGTAATATGCAGTACTTCTGGGATTACGATGGGGCTTATTCAATTCATTTTATTTGTACCAAGAAACAAATACATGTAAGGACATGTAGCCCACAAGGGACAGGGTACAAATTACAATGTACAAAATGTAATATAGTAATAATAACATGGGTTTTTTTAGACAGTTTTTCATCGTGGTATTCCCGATGAAAACGAATTTGAATTGAGTTTTGAGCTAGAAATTCAGTTTTCTGAGTTTTCGAGAAGTGCGCGCCGTAGGCGTGGAAAAAAATTGAGTTTTTTTCATAAAAGATTGAGTTTATGTAAGACCGGGGCGAACGAAAATGCCCCGATCACGGGAAAGTTTGATCGCGACCGAAAGTTTACAATGTACAAGGTTGTTGTTGTTGTTCGTGTCACCTCCGTCTCTATGCCAATGAAAGTCTGTGAGAGCCCACTCTTCATGTCATCTCTGCCACTTCCCGGGTTTCCGTATGTTTGTTTTAGCTGCAGACACCGCGTCTCGTCAATGGGATATCCAGTGAAAATGAAACACACTCAGAAAGCTCTTGCAGAGATTATTTTTCTGTTCGTTGACTGTCGTAAAAAAAAATTTTAACAGAGTTGTCTCCCATCATATGACAACATTCGCTGTCGAGTGCCGCCAGATATCTGTGGCAATGAACTGCTAGTTTTTCGATGAAGGGTTCCCGACAATGATTTCAGCGCCATTTTTTTTTTATCTCAACATGTGGTTCCGCTTTACCAAAGTAAGCGAGAAAATCTCAACACGAACACAAATGAAACATATTTGTCGTACGCTGAACAATTTTCAACTTCTTTTATCTGTTGGAACTCTATTTGAACCCGTATAATACCTGCCTCACGTCGACGCGAAGTGCCTGTGTTTTGTGGTGGAAAACCGGCAACATGCAACCTCTGCCCTTTTTACGGTAAATTGAGAATTTATCGTTAAAGACTTCCAAACTAACGAATAAATTATTGTAATACACGAATGCTTGGGAGGAATTTCTGTTAAAATAGTTCATCATGCTTTATTTCTGCCGCGAAGTTAACCTAGTTTTGCCCCTTCTGTGACAGTGTCGCTTGTTTTTCTGCCGTAATGAAGTCCGTTTGGAAGTACTGACACAAAATGGCATATTGGAATAAATTATATAAATTCAATGCACTTACAATGGAAAACGAACTCTTGGTTCCGTGGTGTGTCGTTACAATTCATGCTACAAAATTCGGAGGGCTAAAATCAAAGGGGGGGGGGGGGCTGAGGGGAGATCATGAGATGTATATGTGATCGCAGTGCTCCCATCACCATTCAACGGAGGTCGTTCAATGAAAACAATGACCTTGGCTTAGGGGGAAAATAATAAAAAATAAAAATAAAACAAGAGCAAGTTGTTGTTTTCTCAATGCGGGAGTTGCACAATACAGGGTTCCGGCCTTGGCCGCTAGGATCGCCTTTGTCTTTATTTCCGTTTCATACCACTTCTATCGTCTGCTAGGCACAGTTGAGTGGGCTGGCTGATCGTTTCGCTTGGACGCGTAGCGGGCGATAACTCTTTGTAATAACCACCGCCCAGCCGCCAGGATCGCTATTATCACCGTATAGAAATAAAGACGTCTTTTAGTTTTCATACTATTTCAGTCATCCCGCGGGCCTGTTTTATATTCGGCATATTTGTCTTTCACCATTGCTAACGTATATGGCGGCACAATCGAATAAACTACGACAGGTTTTTATCGATTATATCAAGTATTGAACTTAAAATCATTTAAATCAACCACATACCTTAAAGCAAACACGCAGTTGCTGCTATTTTCATATCAATTTCCATGTCGGCTGCTTTTTCGCGATAAACCGGAAATGTCGTTCGCGGCGATCCTGGCGGCTGGGCGGTGGTTATTACGCAGAGTTATCGCCCGCTACGCGTCCAAGCGAAACGATCAGCCAGCCCACTCAGCTGTGCCTAGCAGGCGATAGAAGTGGTATGAAACGGAAATAAAGACAAAGGCGATCCTAGCGGCCAAGGCCGGAACCCTGTATTGTGCAACTCCCGCATTAGTTACATAATTTGGTTTTTACCTTTCTCCACCAAGCACGACAGTTTCAATAATTTCGCCAATTTAATACAAGAATCTGTTTTTTCAAGATAAAAATTCATGATCTATTAGGGTTTGAAATTGAACTGTGGGGCCATCATCCATCATCTATTTCCAACCTCAACTTTGTTTGTCCCAGATTTCGTAAATTCCAGAGAGCAGCTGCCTATGCAGTTTTCACCAATCTTTCAAAATTTTGTGAAATTTTGATTCAGATAATTAGGACATCCGAATAGCTAAAGGATGACAAGATTAGTCCAAAAACTTGCAGTGTTGGGTGTCAGTTTCATCTAATTCAACCTACAACCAAATTGATTGCATAAGTGTCATTCCAGTGCAAAACTACATTGATGCCATTAGTGGCATCCAATTGGAAAATTTAAGAAAAACAAGCCAAGAATGACATGCCAAGCTTTGACACAACTTTTTTTTACATTCTACGATTAAAACAAAATAAAAATTGAGTTTTATCATTTTTTTGATGAAAAAGGCAAAAAAATTGAGTTTCATCCTTTTTTAGATGAAAACCCCCCAAAATTGAGTTTAGTGACATTAATATGCGCAAAAAAAATGAGTTTTACAATATTTGAAATTGAGTAGATGAAAAAATTTTGTCTAAAAAAACCCCTGAATAATAAATAATGATACAGATAAGTACTGATACACAATATATCAATTGGGGGCCTATAGAGATACATGTAGTTTTCTATACATGTAGTTTTCTCAGTTGGAACTATTATAGGTGAATCTGGCCACTGCTAACGCTACTGTTGGTGGAACAGGAGGCAGAACAAAAACAAGATAGAATCTACTTCACAAAACTGCCAATGCGATTGTATAATTTTGTTGACTTTTTCTCGACGAAATTGTGTTGTTTTTGCAGTATTCCTTCTAGTCAGAGCTTTCTCTGACCCTACGCCAACGACGAAGATATGTTTTTTTATCTCGCCTTACAAAGTAAAGGGGAGATATTGTGAGGGGGGAAAAAGGATGTTGTCATTGGTGTCGGTGTCCCCAGCTTGGAAATGATAAGGTTTTTGGTTTAGCAAATTAAAAAAAATCATTCCATTTTATAGTTGAAGTACAACTGTACATCTGTACATAGAAAGTTTGCTGCAGTTGTGAGCTGTCACTGGATGATTGTGAAACTGGGTACACATGTTACTTATGATTGGAAGATGCACAGGTCTGTGCTATTTTTGAGATGAAATATTAAATTGTGTCCAAATTATGAGGTTTTGGACGCCCGCCAGAACAGCTCCGGTGTTGGTTTCCATCTATCCCATTGAGGAATACGGACAAAGGAATTATTGTCTGTTATTAGCGACGAGTTGTTTGTGAACTTATTCCATCGTTGTCAAATACAAGGCTGTAACTGCCGTTGTATAGAGTCGGAAGTACTGATTCAAGGAGCGCGAGTTTTTGATGGTGAACGAATGGAGCTGTCAAATTTAGAAAATGAAAGCGTAAGACGCATTTCTGAGGAGTTTGGACTAAAACATTTTTTCTTCATCTGCTTCAACAATCACTGCGCAGAAAAGTCTCAGAAACTGAGTGTTTTTGACATTTTAATGTCAAAAGAGGGGACGTTACCAGATCAACGTCAGGTATTTAACGAACAATAAAGACAAACTGTTCAACGATGTCATTCAACACCTGTCAACAGGTCCGGGAAAAATGGCAAATGGGGTGATTCCGGCAAATTGGCCTGGTGGGTATATTATTCATAGTTGAAAGTGTTTACATATATATATTTTTTTTTTCAAGAATAAATAACTGGAGTTTTGAACTGGGCACTTTCGGCGCCAATTTACAGGAGTTTGTTCCACTGACAAAATTAAAAATTTGCTGTAGTTACGCTATAAATGTATTTTGTAGGAAAGTGAAATATGTTGTTGACCTGTCAAAAATTATAAATCTCATGCATATAACTTGCCTATTTTGTGCCTTTCCCGCCGAAATTCATATTCTACTCATCAACACATGTTCATCCAAACAGAAGGGAGCCATCCACAATCTGCATTGAATTCTTGGTATTTCATATTTTTTTTTATTTATTTTTTTTTAATCATAGGACTGCATATCAGAGGTATCCATGATCATTCACCAGGCGGACTATAATCCTGTCTGGTGCCAGTCTGAGTGAGTTCCACTGATGGGTGATCAAAGTGAAAGCCAAGATATCCCTGATATGATATAGAAAAATTCTGCCGAATACCCAGAATTCACTGTAGTGTAGATTGAAGATGGCTTTCTACTGTTTGGGTGAACATGTGTTGATAAGTAGAATATGAATTTCGGTGGGAAAGACACAAAACAGGTATTAAAGTTATATTATGCATGAGATTTATAATTTTTGACAGGTCAACAACTTATTTCACTTTCCTACACAATACATAAGCGGAACTACAGTATTTTTTTTATTTTGTCAGTGGAACAAACTCCTGTAAATTGGCACCAAAAGTGCTCAGTTCATAACTCCAGTTATTTATTCTTGAAAAAAAAATATATAAACACTTTCAACTATGAATAATATACCCTTGTCAGACCAACACTTCTTAAATAACTGATTTTCTCGTGTAATGCAGACCTATCAATTTTAGAATCATGCATTCATTTTGTCAAAAAGTGGTGAAAACTGGGTACCAGTGAATTATAACCACAGAAAAAAAATTAACATTTTTGGCAAATCTCACACATTGGCACTGATTGGAGCTTTCAAAACTTGAGAGCTTCGGTGTAGGATCTGCCTGTCCAGCTATATTTACTAGTAGTGATCAGTTTAACTTTGTGTGGTATTTTACTGTTTTATTTACTGTTTTCATATTAAAGATTTTCTTTCGTTTAATCAAATATGTAGTTGTTTCTTTATTTTCTGTTGAAAGAAACTCTGCTTCACAAACCGGTCCAGATTCTGTAAACCATTATGGGTACTTTCCTCACTGGAAGAGGTTCGAGAATTAAAAAAAAAAAAAAAAAAAAAAAAAAACCGACCGACCGACCCTGGAAAATTTGAGCCCGTTACCGGAGACAAACAATTTTTTTTTTTTTTTAGGCCGTAATTTGCCAATTTTAAGATTTTTTGTTAGACAAACATGTACCGGGTAGTGAAAAGTTGTCTGAATTTATCAGGTTTCATTGGATGATTATGAAACTTGGTACACATATTTCATATGATTAGAGGATGTGCCTGTGCTATTTATGATATTAATTTTTGTTCAAATTTTGAGGGTTTCGTCTTAGTAATTTCATTGCCAATGATAATGTACATGAAAGCTTATACATGCACACATATACATGGAAAGTTTGCTGGAGCTGGCAGCTTTCATTGGATGAGTTTGACACTTGCTACACAAGTTTAATGTGATTCGAGGATGTGCAGGTGCTATTAAAGAAATATGACCTGAAATATGAATTTTTGTCCAAATTATCGCTGTTTAGACTTTGTTCGTTTCCATTGATAAGGTTTTTTTAGGCAAAAATTACATGTAACCCTGTACATGGAAAGTTTGCTCTACATATATGTTTTCAATACTGCTGCAGATTCAGCGAAGACCACCTGGACATGCTGGAAGGCGAGATGTTGGAGTTCTCAGAACACTCGTTCTAGATTGTCTTTGACTAGGGTCAGAGAATTATCACCTCAAAAAAAGCTAAATGACAGCGACCATGAATCTGTGCTGGTACCCTTGTCTCGATAAAAACAAAAAACAATCATCCGACCATTTTATTGGGCTTACCTCAGACCAATGGATTACTGAATAATTTCCCTACATGATCAGACCCCTTTTCGCAAGTTCTGTCGTTTTCTAACTAATACGGCCACTTTTCTTTCGCTTTTTCAAAATCTTTATCTGATTCTGATTTTCATAGAATTTTTTATCGAGACAAGTGTGCCAGCGCGGCTTCCTGGTCACTGTCATTTAGCATTTCTTGAGGCAATAATTCTCTAACCCTAGTCATAGACAATCTGTAAAAAAAGTGTCTGCCATCATTGGCGTAGGGTCAGAGGAAGCTCGGACTATATGCTTCCCATCCTGTTACCATTCCCTTACTGTTGTATGTCTTTATACGAACAGAAAAAGTAGCAAAATAGGCCAGCTTGAAAATATGGAAGTATAAAACAAAATACCCGAATTGGGATATTTTATACCCGACCTGTTCAGCTAGGCTAGGGCCAAAATAGAATTTAAAAAAAGTTGGCCCTATGATGTTGTATACCTATATGCTGATGAGATATTTGGCCAGGCAGAAACTGCCGACATGTTGAATTATGACTTTACTCAGCAGCGATGTAAACAGAGTGGTGCGGATTCTACAGTCCTCCACTCGTTTTCTCTAAATTTCTAAACAGCTAAGATATATTAGATGGACTATGAGGTCTCGTTGGAATGGTCATCCGATGAGCCCCATGATGACGCAGAATTTATTTTGTTTTCAAATCACATCACAATCATAATGGTGATTTATCGTCACTCAGTCACTGACACATCAGAGTGGTGTACCAGGGACAAACAGTGTCAATTTTCTCGGCTGGCATAATGTTCATTAATTTTTGATGACTTTCTGTTATTTTGTTGACTATATATATTATGGAAAAGCTCTGCCAAATTTCATTGAAATGGTTGGATCCTATCATATTTATCTAAATTTTTCTTGTGTAGACATCAACGACCTCCAATGCAGGGCTTGCTTTTCTTTTGGGATCCGCTTCAAGTCAGCCGTCTTGCAAAATGATTCCTGAGAATCAAACAGATTCCTGTAAAATTGTAGCAATCTGTATATGAAAGACGACATTTGATCCCGTGGAGTTAGATTGCGAGAATCTGTTCAGATTCCTGTAAATTTTGACGAAAAGCAAAGCCTGTCTTGGTTAACAAATAATATGGGGATAAATGTATAATTCGGATTCCCGTAAATTTTGACGAAAGGCAAGGTCTGCCTAGGAATCCATATAATATGGAGATAAATGTACGAAGCTTTATAATCTAAATTTGATTTCTTTCTATAAAATTTATTACCAAAATAAAGTTAACAAATTTACTGTTTGATTATCCCTTTAGGTCTAATTAAAAGCATAATTTTTGTCTTTCCAGCCTAGTGCCACGAGTGGAATCCCCGGTAGAACAGGTAGGCCTATCGTGTAAATGTCTTGAGAATGTAAAATTTAATATTTAGAGAATTTTTGGGGTCTGCAAAACTTTGATCTCAGCAGTTTAGCAATCTTCAAATGTTGAACAGGGATACTCCAAATGCAGTATTTAACAGGATAACTTTGAGGGACAACAGTGATTGACAGGATAAAATTGGGGTACTGTAGTGATTATTATGATAGCGTTGGGGCAATGAAGTGATTAATATGATAACATTGGGGTACTGTAGTGATTAAATATAACATTGGGTTAATGCAGTGATTAATATGATAAAATTGGGTACTGTAGTGAATAATATGATAACATTGGGGTAATGCAGTGATTAATATAACATTGGGGTAATGCAGTGATTAATATGACAACATTGGGGTTCTGTAGTGATTAAATATAACATTGGGTTAATGCAGTGATTAATATGATAAAATTGGGTACTGTAGTGATTAATATGATAACATTAGGGTACTGCAGTGATTAACAGACTAATGTTGGGGGAATGCAGTGATAATCATTAACTGGATGATATTGGGTACTGCAGTGTTTAGCATGATAACATCAGAGTAGATTAACCATCCTCACACTGCTGAACGTACACATCCTCCTTGCTGGATAGGTATAATCTTGCATTCAGTCCCTGTTCTCGTGCCTACAGGCATAAGCTTACATATGTATTTCCTTCATTAAACAGTTTCCGTTAATATCCGGACCAATTGGTTTCTCATTTCTAATACGTCATATATATCCTTGAACATACTGAAATTAAGTTTAATGTTTTCCTTACAGACTGACGATGTTGAGGAAGAAGAAAGAAGAATACTGAAGTTGCAGAAGAAAGCTGAAGAAAGGTATTGCCGTAAAATAACTAAATCTATGTGTTGCTTAATATCGCACTCAATCTCTGCTAGTACATGCTGTACACTCTTTCTGCTCCGAAGTATAGTTGAGGTGTACCTGGGAGGTGTACCCTCAAATATTATTGATTATGAGGTGTATTTTAGGAGTAGATGAGGTGTAATTGAGGAGTATTTGAGGTGTACTTGAGTATCCAAATATGCAAATTAGCACCTCAACTATACCTCAGATACACCTTAGTGAGGTGTAGCTGAGGTGTACTGGAGGTATATTCAATTTTGAAAATTTATCCCGTACTTCCTTTGAAAATAGGTACCATGTATATTTGTAATCTCATTTGCAGTGAACACATCTCAGTTGATTGATCGCATCCTGCCCATACAATGGACGTACAAGCTTATGTATGTGACAGTTCTGTTCAATAACTTAGGTCAAAAAAGTCTTGTCTTTTCTGCAGCTTTTTTAAAGTGAAGTAAAAAAAAGTTTATTGTTTCATTCTTCAGACGGAAGAAGGAAGATGATGAGATCAAGACGAGATGGGAAGGGATGAAGAAAAAGAAGGAGGAAGAACGAATCCAAAATATAGTAAGATATTTCTCTTGAGGATAATTAAGCTTGACTGTGCAAAGTACAGAACTTGAAATATTGGCCTCACATCTTGATTGAACTTTCTGATGGACTTTATTATATATGCCTTATCAGTCTTCTGAATTAAAGATGAAATACGTATAAAAGGGTTTTTATCCCTCGGCCATTTTGTTGTGTGCAACATCCATGGGGTAACTTGATAACACCTGCTCAATTGCATAATACAGGAAGAGCAGAAATGGAAGGCAGAAGAATCATTGAGACGGCGGAAGCTGGAAGAAATGCGTCAACGAATGTTAGAAGAAGCCACACCCAAAAAGTCTCATAACTCTTCATCATCTGAAGAAGATTATCCAGTCTGGGAAGATGGTGCAGATCCGCCAGAGAGTATGGAGCCTGTCAATTTCAAAATACAAAATTTTGGGCCAAATGTCCAAAACCCTGGAGAACTGAGTACAAGCAATAAATTTGTAGATGACTTCAATAAAAATGCCATTAATCAAGCAGGCTTTGTGACAGCTCCAAGGACAGAAAGGGGGATAACTCCTGGCTTATCACAGCCAGCTTCCCTTCTATCTTCAGAATCGGAGTCGAGCTTTAAAGACACCAAAAGTGATACAAATTTACACGAGAAAATGAAAGATAATTTATTAAGACACTCGCCCATAGATAATGTGTTTATACAAGAGTCTACGAAGCAGAAAGGTGATAAATTTGATGATTTCTTACAAAACCAAGATCTGTCTTTACCATCAAAAGAAAAGCCTTCGAAGGATATCCCAGAGATAACCTGCAAAGATTATGAGGTGGAAAATTCAGACTTTGGCAATGTTCGAACAGAAAAAGAGAAGTTGCAAGATTATTACCCCGAGCCCACACTTGAACAAGAAGAACCTGATATAGTAAAAAGCGCCAAACCCAGACATGCTCCCCAGAACTTGATGCCTCCAGTGGCGCCCCCTAGGAGAAAGAAGAAGAAAGAAAGTAGCAGCAGTAGTATGTCACCAGAGGTAAATCTATATGTCAATGAATCAATCTAATTGAAATTACGGTAATTCCTCTAATAAATCGATCACCTGAAGTGATATTTGAGGTATTAAAAATGAGAGGTGATCGATTTATTGCAACTGAGTGAAAGCTATGATTCGCGAAAGTCGGAGAAATGAAAGTTTGAATCATCGAGTGCCCAGTTTCCGATACTGCCACTTGTGAAAACTGTGTCTGGGACAGTACAAGTGATTTGTTTCAAATTGTACTTAAGTTGGGTGTGATTATTTATTTTCAACAAGTTAATTAATTTTAAGTTGTTAATTTTAAGTAGTCATATCAAGTAGCCAGTTGGAATTATTGGAATAGTCCTCCGTCAAAACTGCATAGTGAAACGTATGTTGTTGTTGTTGTATGGCATATGGCAGACAGTGTTCAGCGCACATGTTAAAGATCGTGGGTTTGTCCCGTCCTCTGTATCTCGGCATTGGGAAGGTCAAGGGTGACTATCCTGTTCTCGGGCACCCTCACCAACAGCTTAACCAATGTAGTGAAAATGATTCCCTGAATTACATGTTATTTCTTCTCATGGAAGTCTCGCGGGGCTCTTGCAAAATGGCGGGTTGTTTATCTCTGTGTCTGCGTGAGTGTCTTCGTCAACCATGCATAAAATAGTAATGAAACAGCAACGATCCTTAAGTTATGGAAATCACATTTAATTTTAATTGGCTCAAATTCGCTTTTCGTCTTGATTGAAATTCAGCTTCCCTAAAACGGTGGTCTCTAATTGAGTTTCCCCCGTCCCAACTTGAGTTTCACTTGTAAATTTTTGTTACAAACGTGATGGACTGAAAATCGGGGGTGATTGAATTATTACAACTTCCGATCGTATTTTTCTTAAAAAATCAAGGGTGATCGCTTTCTGATATTTCCATGAAAGCATGAAAATATTTCAATATGGTTTCCAATGTGTTCTCTCTTTCTGTTAAACTAGACTCATTTGCCTGCATCATCGTCTGACCTGTTAGCAAGTCCGGGTCTACCTCCCGCTGTACCCACGCCAACATCAACGGTGGAGTTCCTCACCAGGGACTTGGAGAACTCATTAGACATCCAGAGTGCTATTGGGGGCCGGAGACATATCAATGCTCAGGTTTGTCTACCGGAGATTTTGAGTGCTATCACATCTCCGATTGTGTGTCAGTCCAATACTCAATCCAGTGATACATGTACATCAGGCTGAACAAAAGTAACCCCTAGATTTTTTCTTCACATCACCCCACAAGACGAGAGATTGGGGTTCTCAGAATGCTCATCTGTTAGCCTGATGAATAATTACTGAGATAAAAAAAAAAAATCTACCTCCAGAAATGAACAGCATATGCTTCCTTAACTGTACCTTTTCGACTGAGCCTGAACTCCCATTCAAATGCATACTATTTCGCTGTCAGATTCTCCCATTGATACAAAATGCTTTATGTAAAAAAAAAAGCTTGGCAAAGACACCTTATTTTTTTATGCAAGAACTCGTTGCAAGTACTTTAATATCTGACTTATTTAACGGGATATGCTTACAGGATGCTGAAATTGGAGCCATCAATTCTGACCACAGTTCACCATCATCTGACCAGGCCGTCACACCAACAGATACTGGAGATCACTCCAAACTGGACCAGGCTAGTCCTGAGGAGACTGGCCCTCCCTCTGCTGGCAGTCAGGGGAACAAAGAGAAGACAACTTTAGAGCACTGTGAAGGTCAGACCACTGAACCAGACATGCCAGATCCCATGGGAAGGCCAAGGTCAAATTCTGGAAGGTTACTCACTGACGAGGTATATCTACATTGCTTTTGTACCATAGTAAATTAATTATATTGTTTGCCATACTTGTACTGTTTTATGAGTCGTGAAATAAACATCGTATTGTATTGTAAAAAAATATCCTTCAAATTCATACATCATGTTCAATGGCAAATTTAATTTATTAAAAGAAACCTGTTAGGTGGATGGAATTGTGATGTCATTCGTGAAATAGTTTGTAAGTCTCATCTCTTCAAGGGACCTGATGTGGAGTTGGTTCACACCCATACCGGGAACACGCAGTTACAAAAGCAGGGGCTGAACTCTATACCGGCCATGTTAATAGTTGGACTGGTGCTATCTAAGATAGGACTAATAACATTGCGGTCCCAAAAAGTGTGGGGATTGGGGGGGGGGGGCTGTACCTCTCGCAGAGTGTCACTGAGGGGTCGATTATCCGGATGAGAGTGGACAACTTCGATGATTTTGAAGTTAATGTCACGGACGGCCTTGTTTTGTCTGCGTGCTGTGACATTTGTCTGCGTGCATTGGATAATCATATTAATAGCCGCTAGGGCTTCTTCCCTGTGTTTGAGGTTGGTGACTTTACGGTTGAAGTACGTGGTCCCGAGGTGGTCCCTTTGGTGAGTGCATAAGTGTATGCTACAGTTGTTCAGAGTGTCTTGCCAAAGTTTCATGAAAGCTTTGGTGTCTCCCGATGTAGGGTAAACTTTTGAGTGTGAGGGTTATTGGTGGGCATTGTTTGTCGACACAACTAGCCAGGTTGTCTTGTTATCTGGCTAGCTTAGCCTATTTCACAGTGGCGTTTTGTAACAGTTTATAAATCGGTGTGATTTATGGAGGAATGTTTTTTTGGAGAACGTCTGTTTTCTCTCTCTGTAGTGTATTCCATGCATGGTCTTTTGGCCGGAAGATCACTCGTGGAGACGACTATTTTGAGAGATATGTTGGAAGCTATCAGTGTGATATCTCCACCTGAGGCAAGATCGGGCTCTGAGAGGTGTAGGGTGCTGGAAGTGTCAACTATGGGGTTTTCCATACTTTAGAGGCCCCGTTCTGTGAGAAGGGGTTGCTCAGATAAGATAGATGTAGAAGGCACATATTAGGGCTTCTATCAAAGTAACCACAATATGAGGCTACATATTGTGGTTACTTTGATCTACATGGATAGAAGCCCTAATCTGTGCCTTATCATATCTTATCATTCGTGAAATAGGTTGAGGAACCTTGACTTTGGAATGAAACATCTCAATCATCTCAACTAACATGACCAAAGGACCATGGGCCCTTTCCCCAGGCATCAGCCCATAGCCTACAACTACACATTGCTGCACACGAACATGCATCCAACCTGCCAGGCCAATGGTAAACACACATGACAATGGTGACATACTCTGCACTGGTACACACTCAGACTGAATTTGCAGTCATTACTTTCTCTGGCCAGCTTGGAGTAGCATGATCACATGCTCATGTGGAAATAGCTCTTTTAGAAAAACAAGGCAAATACATGCTACAACCAAACGAACATGTAACAAATATACATATGTTGATAAGACATTTTTGCAGAAATCAAAACTTTGAGAAAAGGGGCCCATCTTACAAAACGCACATAGCTTCCATGGTGACGCATGTTGAAGGTATATGCATTGATGGTAGCTACGAAGAACATAAGCTTATGCACACTTTGTAAGACCGGCCCAAGGAAACGCTAACTTCAGATGGACATGATATTTCAGTTGATCATATGCATATACATGGGAATACAGTGAAACCTGTGAATACAGACACCTGGGTGAACTGACCAGCCTCTAAATACTGACAGTATCCATGGTCCCAATACTTAAATGTAACCTATTTTTAGCCTCGTTAAACCAGAACCCTGTCAAGACCGACACTATAATCTGATTCCAGGAGTGGTCAGTATACACAGGTTTAACTGTATTGAATATGTTCTTGACCATTTACAGGAGATTTTGGAGCAGGTGTCCGTATTAAACCTGGACACAGGTGAAACAGTGCCCTTGAATCTGGCTGAGGATGCTATACCACAGTGTATGAACCCCCTGGCCTTACATATTATGAGGAGAACTAAAGAATACAGCAGGTGGGTCCAGTTAGAATCATTGTAAAAGGAAAGATAGTCTGTTATAAATTTTAGTCCGCTTGCTCTCTTTTAACCCAGATAGGACAGATGGAAAAGCAATGCGAGTCATCAAAATATCCTAGAACTGGAATTATTTCACACTGTCACTGACAGGAGTTTTTGAAAATATCGCACAAGATTTGAAATATTGGTCAGATATCAGACATGTCTGATCAAAATCTGGCCTTGTCTGATCAAAGTTGTTTTCCCGCCTATGTTAAAGCATGGTCTGATCAAGTGTTTGAGAATGACTGATCAATTTGAATGTGCTTATTTCATACCCTGTTCACATATGGTAAATCTTCTAAGGGCTGTTCCATTTAAAAAGATATGGGAGGGGCAGAAGGCAGCTTTGAATGATACCCCACCACTCATAGAAATGTTATTGGCCTTCCCAATGTTGTAACATGGATTGAAGGGAATTTTCTCCCATGACCCATAGAATAATATATTGAGTGCCTTCCTCCCCTCCCATACCTTTTTAAATGGAAAAGCTCTAATTCCATCACCCTATCCAATTTTATCACCCTCCAATATTGTGGGTACAATTCAATAAATGGTTCTAATGAATTTGATCACCCTGTAAATAAAATAATGGATAATCTGCATGATTTTGGACCATTGTGTCAACTTCCTGTTCTCATGAAGTTGATAACCCCCTTTTTTAAGGTGGGAAATTCCACTTACTCTTATTGAATTATTAGAGGATACTGTAGTTTGGATCTGAAATCTGGTAACAACATTTGTCCTTATATGTACTTGTCTGGCTTCCTTTCAGACATTTTCTAATTTTGCCATTTTACAACACCGAGGTTGAGTTTACGGTTTTACCATCAGAATTATAGATGTAAACATAATTAGCAAACAATGTGCCTGACCATCTCAGTAACCATAATTTGTCAAGATTACTTTCCACAACCTCAAGATGCTTCGGTAATTTCGGGATTCTGATCCCTCTTGTTTGACCACATTTCGAACACCGTAGTATCAGGGATTTGCACACTACTGACTAGGCATGATGTGTAATGTTGTGTCCTAATTAGAGAGACACCCAGCTTAGAGAGCAATAAAAATATTTCAGTTTAAAATCAATTGTTAGATATTTTCAGGGAGATTCCTCATCAGGCATGATATCTGTTTGACCTATCTAATTTGACTGGATTCCAGGATTCTCAATATTTTCTCTAGTCGGGGGGCCACCAATCCCAAATTTTGTTCAACTTAGGGAGATCCAGAGCCCTGAATATGTATTCATTACTTTTCAGCGACACAAGCCTTCACAAAGAACAGGCACTCACTGATGATGAGGCGAAACCTGGAATGGAGAAAACTACGACGGCAGTGGAACATAGTGGGAAGTGGAAAGCGTAAGCTGTTGCAAGAAACTTTAGTAAAGATTTGCAGGATCATCTGAGATACCTGTGTGAGAGTTTGAACCTCACTTATAGTATATCACTGATGGACCAGTCTCGTGCAATGGAGTCTGCCAAGCTTCTGACCTGTAAATAGTAATCATGGCATTGCCACCCTGCATACACCTAATCATGTATATATTCTGTCAATTCCCGACTCAGAAAAACATTGCCCAGTCATATTTAGTCAGTTCTTGGGGAAAATTGTTTTCTGGTATCATTTTTATGAAGAAATCCCAATCAGGCCAGGATTGAAAAGTGTAAAGAATAGACCTTAAAAAGTTAATTAAATGTTTCTTCCGAAACACCCACTGAATACTTTGTTTTTTTGTAACTGGTATTACTGTATCTAATGGTAAATACATGTACCTGTCAGTTGTGTGGATCTGTGAAATAAAACTGCATATCTCAAGGCGATTTTATTGAAAATTAAATTTGCAGAGCCTATATGGAATAAAATGGGACAAATTTGAAAAAAATATGACCGGACCACCAAAATATTCCAGAATAAAAATTATATAAAAAGCTGCCACTCCTTATAATGTATATTTTCTTGAAATAGTGATGCACTTTTGAAATAGCCTGCAAGAGTTGTTTCAGAAATTTTCAAAACCGTCCCTTTCTTCATTTGAAGGACAAGGATAAAGAAATTCATTGGTAAGACCGTGGTGAGAACAGTAAGCAAAGTGAAATCTGTGGCGGACCAGAGCAAAAAAGGTATACATTCCATGATTATTTTTGTCTACACATGATGGCCATTTTGTTACAAGGAGATGATCTTCATTTTGGGAATTCCAACTTTTATTTTGTCTGTGGGCCAGTCTCGTCACCTCAGTCCACATAATTCATCTCCTGTTTCTGTTGCTAATCATGTTTTAATTGTCCTCATTATTGACCAATCATCGCAATTTATGTCTGATCTCACATGGGCGTAAGTCCTGCATGTATATGTAATTTAGCATTCCTAGTCACTAAAATTTAAGTTGTCAGCACATCAAGGGAGGTAATTGATGGTTGCACATCAAGGGGAGATAATCTGGTATCACCAAGTCTAGGGACAAAATGTCCATATGTGAAATTGTATTGTAAAAGGCTGCAGTTTCATTTGATAATTTCAGTGCTACACGGGGATGATGTAGAAGAGGAGGTCTCAGTTGATGGCAAACGATTCAAGGTGATTTATGATAATTACAAGTAGATTTTATCTCTATTTAGAAACAAAAAAATGTGGTCCATTCCTCAAAAGTGGGGTGTGTTATGATGTGTAAAGGCATAGATCTAGTCTTTCAAAAACTTCCATGTTAACAGATGTTTGTGAAATATATCTTTAATTTATTCCTAATTAACAGTAACTATTTCGTACATAATTTACATGTGAATGTTTGGGAAAATTTATGCATTAGGCATTTTACCAGTGCTGTTGTTCTGATGGAATTTGTTGATACATACATGCAAACTGTATGTAGTGAAATCAGACTCAACTGAGACCAGGCTAAATGATAGACTTGGGAATACTGACATTCATGGCTGCTCTGAGATTTTATTCCCCATCTAAACTGTTATAAATGAGAACCCTGCCTATATCTTCACAAATTTGAGGTGCCAAGCATGAGTAGTGGAAATCACGTTTCTTTTGGACTTTTAAAACTTGATCTTTTTGATTCCCTGCACTGATAATAAAACACAGAGAGCCCCACCAATAAGCCGGGTGCAGACCATCAAAACTGACTCAATAATAAAGCAAACCAGCTTATTTTCCAAATGGTAATACAGAAACTTATGTGATTGGCTGAATGTTCTTCCACTTTCCCCACCATGAGCCAATGAAACTACCAGGTTTTGTTTTGAAAATTTGAATTGACCAATCAGGTAGTTAAGACTGGGAGATATCCCATGACGCATTGGCGTTACTCTAACAACCCATGAGCTGAAGTACCTTGCATGTATGGTACATTGTGCATCAGGGAATCTATTTTAGTCCAATTTTACATTTCGCTTCCGCAGTCAGCCCATGAGAAGAAGAATAATGCACTTGTAGAATGTCTAGCATGATCCTTTGTTTATCTTGTTTCGGTACTTTTGTTTTCGATTCACCAGGTTTACATGTATATGTCATTTCCATTTCAGTTCAAGGCATGCAGTCATAACAAAGGGCCATATGACTTTTCACAGTTCAGAATACTCCAGGACCTCGGAGGTGAACACACTGTAAGTATCACTTTATGGTGAACTCTCTTGAATGCGAGGAGTAGCTGAAGGGCGCCACCATATTCTTACATGAAAGCGAGACTCCATGAGCTCCATGAGTGACCTTGTTCTTGTTTCATGCGATGTAACAGAAGCAATGTCATTGGTTGCATCACATGGTCTTCGCCATAATGCTAACGTTACATTCACTGAACTCAGACATCAGACTTTCTCAACTCTAACGTAATTTTACCTCAACTCTGGCGTAACCAATGGTGATGCCCTTCAGTTGGTTAGCGCGAAATAAAAACGCTCTATTTCAGACATAAATGGATTATTCCCGTAAAACATGTTAATTCACTAAGAAATAACCAAGGAGGATAAGGAGTAGAGCAAAAAACACATCCAGGCAAGTTTTCCTTTAATAGGAGTTCTAAATCGCATTCCTGAGAACCAACTCAATTACTTTGTTGGGCCATTAATATCTGTCTAGGATAGTCTAGATGTTTCATCTATGCTGTCTCATAGATATTCTAGATTATCTGGATGGGATTGCCAGTTGACTACTTAAAAAAACAATACAGTTATCAAATGTATAGATATATGTTAATTGCTCATTACATGGTTTGTGTCTTCATGTCTTCATGCCAAAACTTTTGTGGAGATACAAAAAAAATGTAGTTACATGTAACATTTTATAGCATGTCCTAATTCTGTCCTCTCCAGGGAGCTGTCTGGACTATGAAATTCTCCCCTTGTGGCCGACTGCTGGTAAGATAGATTAATTTGGAAAGACTCACTGTTTCTGTATTCAACTTTTACTACATTAAGCTTTATAGCTTTACAATCTTAAAAACATAGCATTTATTATTTCAAGAAACAAACTTTGCACATATTTGAGTGTTTATTTAGGTTACATAAATCAAAGACTTGCCAAAGGTGAAATCCAGAATGTTTTGGAGTCCGGGTAGAGATCTTCAATGGATAAATACATACAATAGTTATTTTGTTAATCAATTTTTTTACTTTAAAATGCGTGGGGCCTGATCCAGGTCATCTTTGAACCTGTTCTAATAGATTTGGGCACCATCACTGGTAAAATGACCATGACCATGGGCAAACAAATGGGCAAACAAGAAAAAAAAAAAAAAAAATTCTCTGCACATGCTGAAAGCAATAATAATCAAACGAAATGTTGCATAATATCAAGTTGCCAGGCTATATTTTAGAGCATTTAATACTCCTACAGCTTCCATGGGTTTCAGCAGTCCCGTTTCACCATGCCTTGCCACACTCCATGCCATATATGTGTGCCAAAACTGAAAATCTAGGAAAGACCCTTCTGCCACCCCCCCACCATGTTTGGAATGGGTGGTAACTGTCGAAAGGCAAAAGGTCTTTCATTTGTTGAAGTGGAAATTCTTTTGTGGATGATGTCTGAATACTGGAAGTCGGATCTGCTACAAATACTGATGAGGGTTGTTACAGCACTGGCAATGTGAGAATGCTACATGAATTTATCTGATTGATTGACATGTGTACATTTCTAATAACGTTGTTACATGCAATGACTGTTTTCACCTGTTGACAGGCTACAGGAGGCCAGGACAATGTGTTAAGGATCTGGGTGTTGACTCCAGCTTATGCTTACTTTGAAGACCTCCGACAGAAGTACTCAGATGGTAGGAATGTCTAACATTAAGGCTGAATTCAATGAATTTCTTGCTTTACCAGAACCACCACATCAGCTTTTATTTGTGCTGTGTCAACTCTTTCATTGCCCACAGGACAAAAATGTTGGGTTTTTTTTCACATTTCTCTCTCGAAGTTTTATTTGAAGGAAATAGTATCTTTGATGACTGACTCTTCAAGTAACTCAAAGTACAGTGTTGGTTTCATGCAAATTGTATTAAACTACCAGGGGCAAATACAGCTTTTTAATTTGGGCACCTGCGGCCCCCAGCTGCCAGAAAGCTGTTTTACCGCAGCGATGGTTGACTTCTCGATCTCAGATGCAATATTAAGAGGCCATTTATTTGTGAAAAATATTCAGAATAAGGTTTCATAGGCCAGAGCTGAAAAAATGAATGGAAAAATTATAATCATGCTTTTGATAATATTTATTACTTTTAAACTTCAGCCTTGTCCAGGCAGTGACAATGGGTTGTCTTCTGAAAATAGTTCAATAATAAGTATTGTTACCTTAAAACTGTCTAATACTGTTTAATTTTTATTAAAATAAATTACTAGAATATAAATTTATTTGGGTTATAGTGTTACTTAGCCATTGTCATAGCTACGCGTTTATGAATACAGTCCAGATTCAAATCGACGTCATTAAATAAACTCTTGTTTTATCGATCTATACAAAAAAAAACTATGGCTTGACAGATTTATCTCCCTTGATATGTCACCTCGTGGCATGGTGAAATTTTCTTACCGTCATCCAGTTGAGACTTGACGTTTCGCCACCGTTATAAATCGTGTCATCCCTCCCCCCGTGGCCTTCAGAAGGTCAACTGTTCGTTTGTGCCTATGGACGTTTCTCGCGCTTGTTTTGTTGTGAGATTTTCCCGTCGTTTGTGGTCTTCCACGAGGCATTTTGACCAACTGTCAAACGAAGTCTTCGTGAACTCAAAACGAGGCCCGGATGCCTGACACTAAGGGCGCTTTCGATTATTCGCCGATACTGGCGTCACTACGGAGAGGATAAATGAACAGAATTTGCCGCAGGCGGCTTATGTACGGATCGCCGGGATAGCCGGATAATCGAAAGCGCCCCTGAGAGGACGGTTCATATGAACGAGGTATCACAAAAGTGTCATGTCCGCTATTATTCAACAACAACCACATGCATTCATCAGGCTCTGATATACTTTCTAGGACGACCAGCAAGCAGATAGAGCTAAACTTATGTTCAAAACGAACCCACTAACTTCAGTACATATTTATTTCTTTGAATTTTGTTCAAATTCTCGCGTATAACTTTTTCTTGCCCTCTAATTTGGGCTTTTTTGACACATTTATTTTGGGCTTTTTTCGTGACCATTTAATTTGGGCGCCGTTAAACGGTATAAAAATCGGCCTATATACGCCCCTGACTACAGCATCAGTTTGTCAGATAAGATGACAATGTTAGGTTTGTGTGAAAGAGATACAAAGATTAAAAAGAAGCCTCTCCCCCTTGCCATTTATAGTTCTTCAAAAAAGTGCCTGTGAAGCTGGAGAACAATTTTATTCAGCCTAAATATCCTGTATAACCATGCTGTGAAGCTCGTTATAAATATCAGCCTAAATATCCTGTATAACCATGCTGTGAAGCTCGTTATAAATATCAGCCTAAATATCCTGTATAACCATGCTGTGAAGCTCATTATAAATATCAGCCTAAATATCCTGTACAACCATGCTGTGAAGCTCATTATAAACATCAGCCTAAATATCCTGTATAAACATGCTGTGAAGCTCGTTATAAATATCAGCCTAAATATCCTGTATAACCATGCTGTGAAACTCGTTATAAATATCAGCCTAAATATCCTGTATAACCATGCTGTGAAGCTCGTTATAAATATCAGCCTAAATATCCTGTATAACCATGCTGTGAAGCTCATTATAAATATCCGCCTAAATATCCTGTACAACCATGCTGTGAAGCTCATTATAAACACCAGCCTAAATATCCTGTATAAACATGCTGTGAAGCTCGTTATAAATATCAGCCTAAATATCCTGTATAACCATGCTGTGAAGCTCATTATAAATATCAGCCTAAATATTCTGTATAACCATGCTGTGAAGCTCATTATAAATATCAGCTTAAATATACTATATAACCATGCTGTGAAGCTCGTTATAAATATCAGCCTAAATATCCTGTATAAACATGCTGTGAAGCTCATTATAAATATCAGCCTAAATATCCTGTATAACCATGCTGTGAAGCTCGTTATAAATATCAGCCTAAATATCCTGTATAACCATGCTGTGAAGCTCATTATAAATATCAGCCTAAGTATCCTGTATAAACATGCTGTGAAGCTCATTATAAATATTAGCCTAAATATCCTGTATAACCATGCTATGAAGCTCGTTATAAATATCAGCCTAACTATCCTGTATAACCATGCTGTGAAGCTCGTTATACATATCAGCCTAAATATCCTGTATAACCATGCTATGAAGCTCGTTATACATATCAGCCTAAATATCCTGTATAACCATGCTGTGAAGCTCATTATAAATATCAGCCTAAATATTCTGTATAACCATGCTGTGAAGCTCATTATAAATATCAGCTTAAATATACTATATAACCATGCTGTGAAGCTCGTTATAAATATCAGCCTAAATATCCTGTATAAACATGCTGTGAAGCTCATTATAAATATCAGCCTAAATATCCTGTATAACCATGCTGTGAAGCTCGTTATAAATATCAGCCTAAATATCCTGTATAACCATGCTGTGAAGCTCATTATAAATATCAGCCTAAGTATCCTGTATAAACATGCTGTGAAGCTCATTATAAATATTAGCCTAAATATCCTGTATAACCATGCTATGAAGCTCGTTATAAATATCAGCCTAAATATCCTGTATAACCATGCTGTGAAGCTCGTTATAAATATCAGCCTAACTATCCTGTATAACCATGCTGTGAAACTCGTTATAAATATCAGCCTAAATATCCTGTATAAACATGCTGTGAAGCTCATTAATATCAGCCTAAATATCCTGTATAAACATGCTGTGAAGCTCATTTTAATATCAACATAAATATCCTGTATAACCATGCTGTGAAGCTCGTTATAAATATCAGCCTAAATATCCTGTATAACCATGTTGTGAAGCTCGTTATAAATATCAGCCTAAATATCCTGTATAAACATGTGAAGCTCGTTATATAAATATCAGCCTATATATCCTGTATAAACATGTGAAGCTCGTTATAAATATCAGCCTAAATATCCTGTATAAACATGCTGTGAAGCTCGTTATAAATATCAGCCTAAATATCCTGTATAAACATGTGAAGCTCGTTACAAATATCAGCCTAAATATCCTGTATAAACATGCTGTGAAGCTCGTTATAAATATCAGCCTAAGTATCCTGTATAAACAATGCTGTGAAGCTCGTTATAAATATCAGCCTAAATATCCTGTATAAACATGCTGTGAAGCTCGTTATAAATATCAGCCTAAATATCCTGTATAACCATGCTGTGAAGCTCGTTATAAATATCAGCCTAAACGTCCTGTATAACCATGCTGTGAAGCTCGTTATAAATATCAGCCTAAACATCCTGTATAACCATGCTGCGAAGCTCGTTATAAATATCAGCCTAAACATCCTGTATAACCATGCTGTGAAGCTCCTTATAAATATCAGCCTAAACATCCTGTATAACCATGCTGTGAAGCTCGTTATAAATATCAGCCTAAATATCCTGTATAACGTGCTGTGAAGCTCGTTATAAATATCAACCTATCCTGTATAAACATGTGAAGCTCGTTATAAATATCAGCCTAAATATCCTGTATAAACATGCTGTGAAGCTCGTTATAAATATCAGCCTAAATATCCTGTATAACCATGCTGTGATGCTCGTTATAAATATCAGCCTAAATATCCTGTATAACCATGCTGTGAAGCTCGTTATAAATATCCGCCTAAATATCCTGTATAACCATGCTGTGAAGCTCGTTATAAATATCAGCCTAAATACCCTGTATAACCATGCTGTGAAGCTCGTTATAAATATCAGCCTAAACATCCTGTATAACCATGCTGTGAAGCTCGTTATAAATATCAGCCTAAATATCCTGTATAACCATGCTGTGAAGCTCGTTATAAATATCAGTCTAAATATCCTGTATAACCATGCTGTGAAGCTCGTTATAAATATCAGCCTAAATATCCTGTATAACCATGCTGTGAAGCTCGTTATAAATATCAGCCTAAATATCCTGTATAACCATGCAGGGAAGCTCGTTATAAATATCAGCCTAAACATCCTGTATAACCATGCTGTGAAGCTCGTTATAAATATCAGCCTAAATATCCTGTATAACCATGCTGTGAAGCTCGTTATAAATATCAGCCTAAACATCGTGTATAACCATGCTGGGAAGCTCGTTATAAATATCAGCCTAAATATCCTGTATAACCATGCTGCGAAGCTCGTTATAAATATCAGCCTAAATATCCTGTATAACCATGCTGTGAGGCTCGTTATAAATATCAGCCTAAATATCCTGTATAACCATGCAGTGAAGCTCGTTATAAATATCAGCCTAAATATCCTGTATAACCATGCTGTGAAGCTCATTATAAATATCAGTCTAAACATCCTGTATAACCATGCTGTGAAGCTCATTTTCAAACACACACGTCATATGCTATGTTTTGATTATTAAAATTTTTGAATTGTGTTGATTCAAGTTTGTAAATTTATTGATTTGTTCAATATTTCTACAGTTTTATAAGTTGTCCAAATCATTTTTATTTCCAGTAAAAGTGTCACCGTCTCCATCCCCTGCACCCTCACAGGAAAGTCTTGACTCACTGAATATATCAGAAGCAGGCTCGGCAGCTGATGCTGGGGTAAGTCATAGAAGAGTCAGCACATTCTTAAAAAACAATACGTTTTATCTTCATCTAATTGCTTGTTCTCAAGACTAGACATGTATTCAGTTAAACATTGAGATTGAATTTAAGTGAAATATTCTATGACATTAAATCTAATTCTCTCTAACCAAATCATCTACAGGATATGAGAGTATGGGATATTGTTTTTGTTCTATGCATTGCCCCATTCCCAAATACCATTATCACCTGTAAGTAAAGGTTAAAGAATTTAAGAATGAGATATTTTGAATTTAAACTGTTACCTTGAAATTGGATTTAGATTTTGAAATTTGAAAATTTTAGTTAATGTGGAAGTTTGTAAAATTTGAGAATCTAGAATTCTAAGTTAAAATTTGAAAATTTAACCTAAACTTTATTTTATAAAACTTAACAGAGGTAGATGTAGACATGTTTTATTCAGGAAGATAGAATGAATTCAAAGTTAGGGTGAGCGGATACAGGTCCATGTAGTGATACACATTTGCATATCTTAATAATAATAATATTATACCCCAGCTAACAGCAATCATGGCTTTTGAAAACACTTGTAACAAAACTATTCATACATGTGTTTGTTGTTGCTTTCGTAGGTGATGGGTGGAGCGAGTGAGGATGAGAAGAACATACATGTGCCGTTTGTCAGAAAGCCATTCTGTACATATCGCGGACATTCTGCTGACTTATTGGATGTCTCCTGGTCAAAGGTCAGTCTATGATAACATTTTGTTTTTGTTTTGTCTGATGCAGGTCCATAGTGCAGGCCATTATATATGTACTAGCCCTGCATGTGAACTGTACATCTATTATTCAAACCGTCCTTTGAGAATAACAGCCAATGAATGAATGGCATTCGAGTGTGAAACGCCACCTTCGTGAGATCTCAGTATATTTTGACAAAGGCCTAGTTTATGTGGAGAAAAGGCTGGGGGACAATCTCTTTGAAGTTCTGGGTGGAAACATCATGGGGGTGTCATTGACAACATTAAGTTAAAAAGCATCATTGTGTACAGTGGTAGAATCATAGATGGTTTATACAGAGAGATTTGCAGGCAGCAAAAGATCAAAGCATTTGATAGTGGTAGGATTTGAAAGTACCAAATTTTCTCTCTGCTAGTGGAGACGGGGCCATTTTGGAAAATTTTGCTACATACCACTTTTCTTTACCATACATGTATATAACCAGTCATTGTTTGGCAGTTATGTTCCTACGAAATAGGCTCTCATTTGCAAATTGTCCGGTAATGAGTGAGTCAGTCCTTCCATCCAAATCCTTTTGTCGGCAAAATAAGGAGAACCGTTGACATTAGAACCTTGATGTTTGAAATGAAGGTGCATTAGGGGACTGTTACCAGCAAGTTCTGAGCTAATCTACTTATGATGAAAATTTCTGGGCATTTTTTGATGAAAATCACTGGTGATTCTGACTTGGGCTGTGCCCATCTTTAATATAGGCAGGATTTCAACTTGGGGGTGGGCAGGGGGATTTCCGAGAATTCAGTTCGCATCGGAGTCGTAATGCCTACCCTACTTCATATGTCCTGTGTTAGTCACACTGCCATGTATTCATGTATTCAATTTATGGTTTGGCATATTTAAAACAAGATGAATCATAATTATCTGCAACATGCAGCAAAACTCGAGCTGTAATATGTTTAGGTTTACCCACTTCACAGGTCTAATTAATCGATTAGTATCAATATACAATCACCCCTAATTTTGGAGACAAAATTTCATCGGTGGTTCTAATAAATTGGATTACCCCCAGATATTATGGTGAGAAATTACACTTCCTGTGATTGAATTATTGGAGGGATTACCATAGCAGTCTCTCCATATTCACTGCCTTTGATAGAATCAGGAGTCATGGGTTTGCTCATATATGATCAGTGGCTGGGGTTCTAATCACTTGAAGGGACAGCTTAACAGTTCTCAATTTAACTTGTGCTAAAATTGCCGTCTTGAATATGAATATGCTTCTTAAAAAATGTACAGTACATGTATTGTGGTCTTGTCAAAACCAACATGCACAATATCTGAATTTGTTTTTGTTCCTTTCTTGTAGAATTATTTCATCTTGTCTTCCTCCATGGATAAGACGGTTAGGTTATGGCACATCTCCAGACGAGAATGTCTGTGTACCTTCCAACATATCGACTTTGTCACAGCAATCGTCTTCCATCCTAGGGTAAGTAACCACCATCCTACCTACTTGATGCAGCCGCGGTGGAGCGACTCGGATATTGGGGGGGGGGCCAGACGGGAGTGGGACAGGGAGGGGGTTGCCCTCTCCCTCAGACGGGGGTCCTCCCCCGGATTTTTTTTTGAATTTTAGACTTCATTTAACGCACTTTGGCGCTTCTGAGAACTTTGAAAGGGATAGCCTATCTCGCAATAAAACCATCTCATAAGAGCTAAAAAAAGATCCAATCAGCGTTCTTCAATGAAATTTCCCCCACGTTGCTTCGAAAATAATTCGCCGATGATATGTGTCAACTATTATACCCAACCACCCAAGTGAAAAGTTACAGGCCCGGTCTTGGTGTGAAAATGCATTGAGTCATGTTGACGAAGTCATCTCCCCCGCCGCATCTGAACTGAATTACAGAACGAGTGACTAAACATGAGGCTGCAGTGTCCGGTGCTCAGTAAAGGTTATTTGTCGGTGAAATAGGCAGAGAGCTTTATAAACACAAAATTTGGAATTTCAGACGGTTCTCTACACATATCTGACCCATTTCAAGGCACGTCAGTTACAATTATTGGGGGGGCCAAAGTGGTCCTTGGCGCCCCCTCTTTTCATATTGGAGGGGCCGGGCCCCCGCTGGCCCCCCCGGCTCTGCCGCATCTGTGATGGATTGATGGCCCTGCTATCTATTGCTATCTAATGATTGAACTGATTGACTTCAAACTTGGAGAGTGTCTTGATATTGCTGAGAGGACAGTTGGGATTGCTTTTCAGTCATGTGAATACAAGATGACTGCCATCAGCCATCTTGCATTGTCAACAGTTGAATCTTTATGCATTTCTTGTCCGACAAATAACTCGAGAACTGTTGAGCCGATCTGACTTCAAACATGGAGAGTGGCTTGACATCGGTTAGAGGACAGTTATGATTGCTTTACTGTTACCTGCATAATCCAAGATGGCCACTGTCAGCCATATTGAATTTTAAGCACTTGAATCTTGAATCAATAATTAAGACTGATTGAACTGATTGACTTCAAACTTGGGGAGTGCCTCGACATTGGCGAGAGGACAATTCGCATTGCTTTTGAGTTACCTGCATAATCCAAAATGGCCACCATCAACCATTTACACATTTCTTGACCGACCAGTAGCTTGAGAACTATTGAACCGATCAACTTCAACTTGAAGAGTGCCTAGACATTGGTGAGAGGATAGTCGAGATTGCTTTTCAGTTACGTGCTTAATCTAAGATGGCTACAGTCAGCCATCTTGAATTTCAAGCTCTTGGATCTTGTCCGGGCAATAAGTTGAATGATTGAACAGATCAACTTCAAACTTGGAGAGTGAGAGGACGGTTAAGAATGTTTTCAGTTACCTGTGTAATCCAAGATGGCCACCATCAGCCATGTTGCATTGTCAGCAGTTGGATCTTTACACATTTCTTTTCCATCCAATAAATCAAGACCTCTTGAACCGATTGACTTCAAACTTGGAGAGTGTCTTGACATCGGTGAGAGGTTGCCTGCTTTTCAGTTGCCTGCGTAATCCAAGATGGCTGCCAGCCATCTCTGATTTCAGTATTTTGATCTTTTCTGGACAATAACTTGAGAACTATTGAACTGAATGACTTTGTGAGATGTTTGGCTCATCAGACAGATCTCCATTTCAAAATTATATTCTTAATCAATGATATGGGATATCATCGACCAAAAAAAATTGACCATAGAGGTTCAGTTCCCCCACAGCAGCAGCACAATTTATGGTGGAATGATAATGTCGGCTAATTCAAGTCAAAAATATTTTGGTTCTCACTAGATAAAAATAGTCCTCCATGTTGTAGAATAGGCCAAAATCAAAATGTGCTACACAGAAATTCATGCTCATGCTATACAGCCAGCTATGCATTATAGAGCAGAGCAGAGTGAATATACTGTTCAAAGTTAATATCGGGGAAAGCCCCATTGTAGTATACTAAATGACAATCTGCCTTTTGCACATTATTGAGAGAATAAAAACGAGTCTGTCTGTGCAGTGACCCATGACCCAGTGATAGCTGGCAAACTTTCATGTAATATTTGCCAACATGTACATAATTCTAAGCACTTTCTTTGAATACTGTGGAAAATATAGTACATATGTATAAATTTATGTCATTATGTCAGTGGATCTTTGGACGGCATTTATCACCAGTTCAAAATATTCTCCTGAGTTAAAAGATAGGGTGTCGGAATTTATGCGAACCAGTAGCTAATCAGCTAAAATCACAGACCAGTAGCTAATCAGATGTAGTCAAGGGTCACTGCACAGATGGGCTTTTCTTTGTTCTCTCAATAATGTACAAGAGGAGGATTAATTGATTATTGATCACACTACTATTCTTACATAGTAAACTGATGAGCCTGAGGCAGAAAACTGCCCTGTTCAGATTAAACTTAATGTTATTGCAATAACATGAATAACTTTGTAGTGAATAAAATTTTTATCAAGTATCTGAATATATGATTTCTCTTCCAGGATGACAGATATTTTCTCAGCGGATCTTTGGATGGCAAATTACGACTTTGGAATATTCCTGACAAAAAGGTCACTCTTTGGAATGAAGTTAGCGGTCCTTCCAACCTTATCACAACAGCGAACTTTTGTCAAAACGGAAAGTTTGCAGTGGTTGGGACATACGATGGAAAATGTATTTTCTACAGTACAGATGTAAGTGGGAGATATTTCCTTAATTTTACTGTAGTTTTGCACCTTATGATATGATGATTGTAGCATACTACAGACTACCTCTCTAAAATGAAGGTAAAAAAAATTGTTTTTGCTCAATATCATTTTGTTTATTCAAAACACTCCAAAATTGTCAGGCGCTTTGGGATTAGTTCGCTACCTTGATTGTAATACCTATTCATTATCTCCCTTGATTGTGATTTTTTTTGCCACGATTATCTCCCCTGATTATGATGTGTTACCTATTCAATTTCCTTTTCTCAGCAATTGAAATACTATACCCAAATACATGTGAGGTCCACGCGGGGGAAGAATGCACGAGGGAGGAAGATTACTGGCATAGAACCAATGCTTGGAGAAGACAGGGTGGGTATTGTTGGAACTGGCAGTGTCATTGCATGAGTGATGTCAGACTTCCAGATATGGAACAACATCTAGTCGCTGGATTCACACCTGTCATTCAGTTGTCATGATACATAATGCAGCATGGGATGGAAAGATAGATAAAACTTCATCCGATTTCACGGCTATAGAAACCAAAGTTTTCATCAGAAACTACAGTGAAACATGTGAATATCGATACCTGAATAATACAGACACTTGGATAATACTGACATTATCTTGTGTCACATTTTAAGGTATTGAACCTCGATAAACCAGAACCGTATCAGGGCTTTTTCTCCACTTAAAAAGGTATGGGAGGGGTGGAAGGCACTCAATATATTATTCTGTGGGTCATAGGAAGAAATTCCCTTCAATCCATGTTACAACATTGGGAAGGCCAGTAAAATTTCTGTGGGTGGTGGGGTATAATTCAAAGCTGCCTTCCGCCCCTCCCATACCTTTTTAAATGGAACAGCCCTCAAAACCGACACTATAATCTGGTTCCAAGCTTGGTCAGTTTACCCTATTTCTTCTAATTATTCAGACGGCAAAACTTAACTTCAGGCATCTGCATAGAGAAATTCTGCTAACATTCTACAAATTTCACTAGGTATCATTCAGTTCTTCGGATAAATAACATATCCATGCCACAGTATTTAGTCTCAGTTGACATAAATATGTTGTTTTTCTGCTTCTAAGTCTAAAAATGCTGTTGAATGTACATCTACAATTATTATTAAACTATTATGAGTGTATCATCTTGAATTTTGATCCTTCTCGTTATTATATAGATATTGGTAACATCAAACGACTCGAGAATTCGGCTGTATGACCTTCGGGACTTGACCTTAACTTGTAAATACAAAGGGGGCTCCAACAACAGCAGTCAGATCAAGTCAAGTTTCAGGTATGTTATAAACCTGACAGCCTTACTATACCAGGAGGTGTAAAAAGATGGCCTGTTTAGTTTTAACTGTATAACTTCGAATAATATCATGACAAACTTCCGGGTCCAGACACATCTTAACCTGTCAGTAACTCTGTCAGTTCATCTCAATCCATGGGGTCAAGCACGCATTTGGCATTGAGCTTGGCACTCCATCCCATACTTACTGTGACAGGGAATTTAATTAACAAGCAACCGTTTATACTGTGTAAAAGTCTGGAACCAGTTACACCCCATATTGATCTACCCCTCTAAAATTAAGTAAAATAGGCCATTGTTTGCTTACATTTGGGACTGCCAGGCAGAAATCTATGAAGGAGACTGATTCTATGTCTGTGAGACTACAACATTAAATTTCCTATGAATCTTGAGATATGACCTGCTGGAATCACCTAGCACACATGATTCAAAACCAAACCACTAAGGCGGACACACGAACAGTTGATCGGTAAATTATACACCATGGATCCCAAATTTATGTCGACTGTACTGATAATAATATTTGTTATGACCCATGGAAATATAATATCACAAAGTATTAGCTTTCACATTAAACATGTCACATAATTATGTCTCCCCCAACTATGTTGGGGGGAGACATCTAGTGTTTGTGCTGTCTGTCTGGATGGATGGATGTCTGGATGGATGTCTGTCCGTCCCCTTGCCTTGTCTGCAAGATATCTTGAGAACTACTGGATGGAATTTCACCAAACTTGGATGGAAGCTTCATTGGGATAGCCCCCTCATTTGATTAGGTTTTGGTGTATGTGCGTGCATTCATCCGTGTCCGGTGTCCGTCCGTCCATCTACTTGTACATGTATATACAGGCCTTGTCTGCAAGATATCTTGAGAACTACTGGACGGAATTTCACCCCACTTGGATGGAAGATTCAGTGGGATAGCCTCCTCATTTGATTAGGTTTTGGTGTGTGTGCGTGCATTCATCCATGTCCGGTGTCCATCCGTCCGTCCATCTACTTGTACATGTATATACAGGGCTTGTCTGCAAGATATCTGGAGAACTACTGGACGGAATTTCACCAAACTTGGATGGAAGCTTCATTGGGATAGCCCCCTCATTTGATTAGGTTTTGGTGAATGTGGGTGCATTCGTCCGGTGTCCGTCCATCCGTCCATCTACTTGTACATGTATATACAGGCCTTGTCTGCAAGATATCTTGAGAACTACTGGACGGAATCTCACCCCACTGGGATGGAAGCTACAGTGGGATAACCCCCTCATTTGATTAGGTTTTGGTGTGTGTGCGTGCATTCATCCATGTCCGGTGTCCGTCCGTCCGTCCATCTACTTGTACATGTATATACAGGGCTTGTCTGCAAGATATCTGGAGAACTACTGGAGGGAATTTCACCAAACTTGGGTGAAAGCTTCATTGGGATAGCCCCCTCATTTGACTAGGTTTTGGTGTGTGTGCATGCATTCATCCGTGTCCGGTGTCCGTCCGTCCATCTACTTGTACATGTATATACAGGCCTTGTCTGCAAGATATCTTGAGAACTACTGGACGGAATTTCACCACACTTGGATGGAAGCTTCAGTGGGATAGCCCCCCTCATTTGATTAGGTTTTGGTGTGTGTGCGTGCATTCATCCATGTCCAGTGTCCGTCCGTCCGTCCATCTACTTGTACATGTATATACAGGGCTTGTCTGCAAGATATCTGGAGAACTACTGGACAGAATTTCACCAAACTTGGATGAAAGCTTCATTGGGACAGCCCCCTCATTTGATTAGGTTTTGGTGTATGTGCGTGCATTCATCCGTGTCCGGTGTCCGTCCGTCCGTCCATCTACTTGTACATGTATGTACAGACCTTGTCTGCAAGATATCTTGAGAACTACTGGACGGAATCTCACTCCACTTGGATGGAAGCTACAGTGGGATAGCCCCCTCATTTGATTAGGTTTTGTTGTGTGTGCGTGCATTCATCCATGTCCGGTGTCCGTCCGTCCGTCCATCTACTTGTACATGTATATACAGGGCTTGTCTGCAAGATATCTGGAGAACTACTGGACGGAATTTCACCAAACGTGGGTGAAAGCTTCATTGGGATAGCCCCCTCATTTGACTAGGTTTTGGTGTGTGTGCATGCATTCATCCGTGTCCGGTGTCCGTCCGTCCGTCCATCTAATTGTACATGTATATACAGGCCTTGTCTGCAAGATATCTTGAGAACTACTGGACGGAATTTCACCACACTTGGATGGAAGCTTCAGTGGGATAGCCCCCTCATTTGATTATGTTTTGGTGTGTGTGTGCGTGCATTCGTCCATGTCCGGTGTCCGTCCGTCCGTCCATCTACTTGTACATGTATATACAGGCCTTGTCTGCAAGATATCTTAAGAACTACTGGATGGAATTTCACCAAACGTGGATGAAAGCTTCAGTGGGATAGCCCCCTCATTTGATTAGGTTTTGGTTTGTGTGCGTGCATTCATCCGCGTCCAGTGTCCGTCCGTCCATCTACATGTACATGTATATACAGGCCTTGTCTGCAAGATATCTTGAGAACTACTGGACGGAATTTCACCACACTTGGATGGAAGCTTCAGTGGGATAGCCCCCCTCATTTGATTATGTTTTGGTGTGTGCGTGCATTCATCCATGTCCGGTGTCCGTCCGTCCATCTACTTGTACATGTATATACAGGGCTTGTCTGCAAGATATCTGGAGAACTACTGGACAGAATTTCACCAAACTTGGATGGAAGCTTCATTGGGATAGCCCCCTCATTTGATTAGGTTTTGGTGTATGTGGATGCATTCATCCGTGTCCGGTGTCCGTCCATCCATCCATCTACTTGTACATGTATATACAGGCCTTGTCTGCAAGATATCTTGAGAACTACTGGATGGAATCTCACCCCACTTGGATGGAAGCTACAGTGGGATAACCCCCTCATTTGATTAGGTTTTGGTGTGTGTGCGTGCATTCATCCATGTCCGTGTCCGTCCGTCCATCTACTTGTACATGTATATACAGGGCTTGTCTGCAAGATATCTTGAGAACTACTGGACGGAATCTCACCCCACTTGGATGGAAGCTACAGTGGGATAACCCCCTCATTTGACTAGGTTTTGGTGTGTGCATGCGTTCATCCGTGTCCATGTCCGTCCGTCCGTCCATCTACTTGTACATACAGGCCTTGTCTGCAAGATATCTTGAGAACTACTGGACGGAATTTCACCACACTTGGATGGCAGCTTCAGTGGGATAGCCCCCCTCATTTGATTAGGTTTTGGAGTGTGTGTGTGCATTCATCCATGTCCGGTGTTCGTCCGTCCGTCCATCTACTTGTACATGTATATACAGGGCTTGTCTGCAAGATATCTGGAGAACTACTGGACAGAATTTCACCAAACGTGGATGGAAGCTTCATTGGGATAGCCCCCTCATTTGACTAGGTTTTGGTGTGTGTGCATGCGTTCGTCCGTGTCCGGTGTCCGTCCGTCCTTCCATCTACTTGTACATGTATATACAGGCCTTGTCTGCAAGATATCTTGAGAACTACTGGACGGAATTTCAGTGGGATAGCCCCCCTCATTTGATTAGGTTTTGGTGTGTGTGCGTGCATTCATCCATGTCCGGTGTCCGTCCGTCCGCCCATCTACTTGTACATGTATATACAGGGCTTGTCTGCAAGATATCTGGAGAACTACTGGACGGAATTTCACCAAACTTGGATGGAAGCTTCATTGGGATAGCCCCCTCATTTGATTAGGTTTTGGTGTATGTGCGTGCATTCATCCGTGTCCGGTGTCCGTCCGTCCGTCCATCTACTTGTACATGTATATACAGGCCTTGTCTGCAAGATATCTTGAGAACTACTGGACAGAATCTCACCCCACTTGGATGGAAGCTACAGTGGGATAACCCCCTCATTTGATTAGGTTTTGGTGTGTGTGCGTGCATTCATCCATGTCCGGTGTCCGTCCGTCCGTCCATCTACTTGTACATGTATATACAGGGCTTGTCTGCAAGATATCTGGAGAACTACTGGACAGAATTTCACCAAACTTGGATGGAAGCTTCATTGGGATAGCCCCCTCATTTGACTAGGTTTTGGTGTGTGTGCATGCGTTCGTCCGTCCGTCCATCTGCTTGTACATGTATATACAGGCTTTGTCTGCAAGATATCTTGAGAACTATTGGATGGAATTTCACCAAACTTGGATGGAAGCTTCATTGGGATAGCCCCCGCATTTGATCAGGTTTTAGTGTATGTGTGCATGCATTCATCCGTGTCCGGTGTCCGTCCATCTACTTGTACATGTATATACAATGAAAATCGCTTCTTTGTAATTAATATTTTTAGATACGCAGCTTTGTTTAAGATACTTAATGCTACATCCATTTTATAGCACTTTCCCTTAAATTATGTGCCCATTCAAGGCAAGGTGGGAGGTTGGGGGAGACGTATGTTTTTGCTCAAAAAAACAACCAGCATAGGCTTCATGCCGGAGCGGCAACTCAAGGGGCAAAGCGGAACCTCTAGTTAAGAGTTATAGTCCCAGTGATGTCATAGTTTGTTAATCGCTGTTGTGGGTCGGTCCACTGCAGATGGAACACTGTCGACAGGGTGACAAGTACTGTTGCAACCTCTGGTATCATTGAAAACAACCCGTGTATTCAAGTGGGGTTGAGGGTAGGTAATCTGATTTGAAAAGTCCAGTTATCTCAGGATTATCTCCCCTGGGTTTAGAACTCTACATGTAGGTCGGAAACGACTAAATAATCGCCCTACTTTAATATGTAGTAAATTTGCTGAGCACATCTTGGGAAAACTATATCCCCTAATATTCGCCACCACAAATAACCCCAGGGCCCTCGATGGCCGAGTGGTCTAAGGCGCTTCGCTGGCGACCACTAGCCTCACATCGCTGAACCGGCATGGGTTCGAGCCCAGCTGGTCCATGTGTGAAAGTTTGTCAGTTACTTGCCGAAGGGCGGTGGTTCTCTCCGGGTACTCCGGTTTCCTCCACCAACCAAACTGACTGTCACCATATGAGTGAAACAAACTTGAGTGTGACATTAATCCAAATTCCCTCCCTCCCTCCACAAATGACCCACCACACCAGGTAGCCTGGCTTTTCCACTCAAACATATACAAAATTCAACATACCATTTCTTCAATATAAGACCGCCAGAAATAGGTTCATCCTGCCCCACACCATTGCCGCAAATTTCGGAGGTGGCCACTCAAACTGGCCCAGGTTTTTCTTCCGATTAAAATGTGAAAAGGTGGTTTCAATATATTTGAGTAAAAAAATTTTAGAAAAATTTTAAAATATGCTACAGACCTTTTCTGCTTCAGTCCAGTCCTGATAATAATCTTACACCCAGAAACTTCAATGTTGGTTTGTGACCTCTATATGATGCCCCTTCTTGGGTTTGAACTTGTCCAACATCACTCCAAACAACAAAAGAAACGCAGGTCTATGAATTTACCTAGAAAGGATCTTTCCTTTGACTAATTGTGCAACCATACTTGGCAGAAAAAAAATTACTGGATTCTGGTTTGACGGGACTTGGAAATTTTCAGACCACAAAAGTCTTTATTTTGTGATAAATTAGACAAACCCTCTCGGATATATATCCTGGGACAGAGGGTAGTCACATGATTTATTCAGCAATCACATGATCTTGTGATATTCTAATATGACTTTCATGGCATCAGAGGGACTATCGTCCACCGGAGATCCCAGAGAAGTTGCAAATGTGTTTACTCCATGTTAATAAAGTCAAGAATGTAATGAACTAAGAAAATCTGCCTTAGGCTAAAATGAACATGTATCTGATTGGATGGTATTAAAAAAAAAAAAAAAAATTCTGTGTATCTATTTTGTATTCTAATATATGACATTATGAAATTTTGTGGGCAATTAAAAAATAGACTTGTTACTTTTGCTGAAAAGAGTTATTTATCAAAAAACACTTTCTTTACCTCCATTATAGAGAGGTAGCTATCCTGCTCATGTACAGTTTAGAATGAGCCTTATGGGTTCAGATATGACAGAGAGATTTCTAGGTATTCAGAGGTTTGTGTATTTTTTCTCCCCAGCCCTAAAGGTAAATACATAATCTGTGGATCAGAGGATCACTTCATCTACATCTGGAAGACACAACATGAGCTCTACAAATTCTCTTCAGCTCGCCGTGATCGCAGTGACTTCTGGGAGGCCATAAAAGGTATTGTTACTGATACACAGGGTTCGTACGGGTCCGGGAAATCCTGGAATGTCATGGAATTTGAAAATAAAAAATCCAGGCCTGGAAATCCTGGAAAATAGAAGTCTTGAGGCAGAAGTCATGGACAAGTCATGGACAAATGAAATGATTGGAAATATTAATAAAACCTGCATTTTGCTTGGAGTTTATTCTCTGAACGAAGTTTTCGTTTAAACTACCATCAACATGTCTCGAGATCAAGTCTTGTCAGACATGATGCCTGTATAGTTATCATATATTTCATAGTTTGGGATCAAAATTTTATGATTTCGCGAGCCAGTTTATATGTACTGAAATTCCCGCTGAAGATGGTTGCCAATGTGAAGAAATTTTTAAAAAATGGTGTTGCATGAAGTTATAGCATTGACGATAGTTCAGTCTGCTGTTGTCCTTGTGTTACTGCTGTAGCCCCATTGCACAATTTCCAAGAAGTTTCAGTATTTTGTGCCATGTTTTGGTTCAGTTCAATATGAAAATGCTGTCACTGTGTTTGATTTTGGTGCTGGTATATGTAATTACCAGAACTTTAGTAGAAAATGGACTGCTACTGACCGTTCAGTCGCTTGAATTTGAAAATGCCGGGGAAGTGCACTTTTAATGACAGCTGATCGGCTTACAAAGACTGGGTCATGAGTGATCCCAGTTCCGCCAGCAGTGTGTGATGTCATGTTTGTCAGAAGTGTTTCGACGTGTAGAACATGGGCAAAGCTGTCTTGGTAATAGATTCGATGACTGCCATGACAAACTGTCACAACAACAACAACGTCTTTGACTGACACACTATCCGTGTCATCGTTCCTTTGTATGCAGCTAAATGTGATGGCCAGGATATCCACCACGCATAAAATCAGTTGTTCGGGTAGTGACTTGTGCATGCCCACTGAAGAGCTTGGAGCTCGGCTCTGTCTACTCCCGGTTTGATACAGCCAGCCAGAGGCAATGCAACTGCATACAAACATGCGATTTGAGCTCCTGTTCCTTGAAATCACATCGCCAAACTTCAGCATAAGTTGGAAAACAACAGTGCCTATAATGTCTCAAAAAATTGCAGCTTTGCAACTTGTATAATTTCTGGACTTTGGAGAAGCGCTTCAGCCTTATGCATAGCATTATATGATAGCCACCAAAAGTCAATGAACCTTGGTTTCAAGCTCAGCACTGGGCATGCATGGCTGACTACCTGAATAATTTCAATGTAAACAATCTAGATATTCCTGGGAAAGTATGCTGGAAAAGGTCATGGAATTTATTGAATTTGGTCATGGAATTTTAAACCTCTGAAGGACGTACAAACCCTGGATACATTTATTGCTAAAGATTGATTGCATGGATGTGTTTATCATTTATAACATTACCTGTCATAGGCCAAGTTTTCTTTGGAACCCTATTCGTTTTGATGTCAAAAGGTCAACGCTTGAGGTTCTAGAATTCCAGTTCCGGTTTGTCAATTGTGATTGAGTTTAAAATGTATGAATGTTTGTCTGTCACCAAACCTTACATAGTGTGATAATTCTGTGATTTTAAAGGATTAGATCCTCTATTCTTGAACAAAATACAAAAGTTCAGTTATATTTTTAAGAAACTTAATAGGAATTTGCAAAATTTCAGAATAGTTGATGAGCCTATGTACTTGGATTCTCCCTTTTAGCTTCTCGGACATTGATCATGAATATTGGTAAACTTAGTTTCATTACTGTGAGCAACCTTGAATTCTGATTTCAGTGCACAATGCAGTGGTCACAGCAGCAATATTTGCTCCCTGCCCCATGCTATTTGCGAAGCCTAAAGATGAAACTGCTGAACAGCCATCATCACAGGAGAGTGATCAAGGGGAGATAATCATCAGTGTGGATTTCACAGGGATGATCAAAGTTATACAGAACAAAGTCGTTAACTGATCAATATGTCGATAGGGTAATTCAACATGTACATTTGAATGTGAATATCTTCTGATGTGATATTTATTGATGACTGGTTTCTGTTTTACATGCCACTGTACATTTTGTAAATTAATTACAGGTACTGAAAGTCAAGTTTGTGTGATGGACTTTTTGTAAATTATAGTAAAATGGGAACATTTCCTGGTAACTCTACTAATACTACCATGCATGTGTGGTGTTCCCCATGCAGCCTCTACTCTAGTACTTGTACAATGAATCAAACTACATTTGCAAGAGGGTCTGAAATACTGGTCTACTAATCAGACAAGCTTAATTTGGTCAGTAATTTTCAAGGGGTTATCAGTCATATATGCTTTAAGGTCTAACAAAGTAAATAGGGTATATAATAATATGGTTTTCAGGCACTGATTTTATACGCCGGATCAAAAGCAGATGTATAATGTGATGGTGATTTCTCTCCATCTGTGTCCGGTCTATATCCGGGACAGTTTTCTGTCTACAGTTCCAAATTTTTGTGAGTGGATACCCTAGAGGTAGACATGTTTCACATACCAAAATGGAGGTCGAGGTCAAAGGTCACTGGCCTGAAAATCTGGAAATCCTTGAACCGTTCCTGTCCCATCTATATCTTTGAAAGTTTTCTGTCCACAGTTGCAATTATTTGTGAGTAGACACACTAGATGGAGATGATATGTGGCGTACCAAAATTGAAGTCGAGGTCAGCGCCTCAAAGGTCACTGTGGCCTATAGAAACAGGAAATCAGTGAAAACTGCTAATATTTTGTTAGTCTATTCATTAGGAGTAAAAGATGTCGCGTTATAAAAATTAAGGTCAGATCAACGGTCACTGTTATCCCAAAATAAGAAAATCATCAAAAATATAACAAAATTTTCTCCTGTTGTAATTTTGTAATTGATGATGTTCATTGGATGAAAGTGCAAATGCTCTGCTTCCCATGATTGTCGAGGCCAATCAGACCGAGACTGTTATATGAGGAAGTAAAACACACCAGTACTGGTTGAAATCACAAATATTGGGCATTAAGCAGGTTCGGGATAACTGACTCTCTAATATGGAGGTAAAATTGGTCATTTTGCTGAACAAAGTCCAGAATATATTGAACTCAGAGAAATCCAGGCCCGTAGCCAAGGATTCGGGCAAACCCCCCTTTCTGGGTTCGGGCAAACCCCCCTTTCGGAAATATTATATATTTTTTTCATATAAATGCCCTTTTCAAACTGAAGCGAACCCCCTATTTGCCCCTTTGCCCATACAGCGAACCCCCTGATGTGCCCTTTTGGAGTGAAGGCCAACCACCCCTCAGTAAATCCTGGCTACAGCCCTGAAATCCACCATAGGCATGATTGGTGTCAATGGACGTATACCGGTATATAAAATATGCATTGGGTGGTAATGAAATAGATAAGTTATCCGAACTGTATCTAAAATGTGTATGATAATACAGGACATATTTTGTTGGCTATTAATAGACAGACAGGGACTATGGTTAGTTATGCTGAAAAATTACTGTTACGACATATAACAATAAGCTTTGGGGTGTGATCATGGATTAATCAAAAGTGAATAAGTAAGACAACCTCGTTTACCTCCATTTATAGAGAGGTAGTTTTCTGTAACCTAATAATGTGTTTAGACTTAAAATTTATTCTTCCAAATAAGTACGTATATTTTTTTTATATTTCCCATGTTGTAAATGGGTGTAAATTATCTATATTTATAGATTTTAAAATGGTGTACATTATGTACATGTTTATGGGATTTTTTTTCTTCTGAATTTTACAAGGTGCATACATGTCGCATAGATCAACATCTATTGAAAGTATTTTAAGTGGAAGATTACATGTATATTTTAGATCGTTCACAGTTTAGCACATGATCTAGTACAATTATATTAATTTTATGTTTTAGTCTACAATAATCACATGATAATATGATAAGAGTACTGAGTAGAACAGTATCAGGTACTGGAGTCTGTCCATATTAAGTCACCTAGTTTGGATCTTTTGAAAATTAACATAGATTTTCTGTTTTGCAGCATCATCCATGTAATTGTATAACAAACCAAAATTTCTTCATGATTTTTATAAAATATGCTTTAAAAATATGGAATTTTTATTTATCTCCCTATGTAATGCCATAATTCTTGTTTCATGTATTGCAGCTCTATTGCATATTAGGTGAGGTCCTCGCAGACAAAGGTTGATGAGGTCATAAAAGGTGTGTGGGGTTTGACATTCAGCATTGTGTTCAGACTTAGGATTTGTCCACACACTTACTGACCTATTATGGCTTATATAGCCTCACTGAACTTTGTCCATCAGAACATCAATACATTTTGACCTCCCCTCAATGTAATTTATCCTTGGCATATGAAACAAGTAAAATGGGCTTTTATATGGAGATAATCGAAAAAGTTCTATAAAATCTGATATATGATGAATATTCCGGAGAAATTATTAGTCATTAAATTTTGTAGATTTTAGTTCGTTATACACACTACTGCAAAAGAGAAAAACATTTGAAACATAAATTTAGAGAAAAGCATTTGAAACATAAATTTTTTACAAGCTCTAAAGTGGACAATGAATTAAAATGGACAGACCGTATGTAGTACAAGAATGCAAGGTCACAAATAACCAAAAAACTGTGCGTTACCATGGCTACTGGAACTTCCTTATCATTATGATCATGGTCATCTGTGTTCGGTGGATACTATGAATACTTTATCATTCACAGGAATTCTCTTTCGTGATATTGAGTGGCATGTCTTATTTAGACAACGAATTAGTAAACTATTCAACTGTTGAAATGATGGAACAAATGAGACATATAACTTATAACATATAATATATAGTCACAGAAACCATCTTCCACAGAAAACCTTTTTTCCGTGAAAATAATAAGGCATTTCCTTGATCATGTATAACAAAACGTTGGATGTACAGCTGCCCGGATAGTAATACATAGTGGACTTGAATGCCAAATGATGTCTGAGCTAATATCATTGGCAAATAAGATGAACATGTTGTGGTTTTGATATTTTTGTGGAATTATTTCTTTAGAATTTGTTGCAAATGTCATGTTTTTGGTCATTTGATACTAGTCCTTGTTTTTAGAAAAGTATATGTAAATATGATTTGCGCATTGTATAATAGTATATTATTTTATCTGATTAGTTTTATAAAGAAAACAGACATTGGAAGAAGTTCCCTATTGATAGTTGTCTTGATGAAAGTAAACTGAAAACTATTTTTCTATTCCACTAATTCCACAATTGACCACAAATCAATACTCAGGAGTTCAGGATAAGAATTTCTGCTGGTGTGTTAGGTTCTGGTATATGAGATACATAGCAGTATTATGCCAGACTTCTCAACTAGCACACATTCAGTGTGAGATTCGCACATTTGGCTTCTCTCTCATGCAGCTATATGTAAATCTCACACAACATGGATGTTTTGTTTGTTAAAATAATTTCTTTAAAAGAAAACAGAAATCATCAAAATTGTGCCAGAATTTGCAACAAGTGGTGAAAAGAAGTCTAGAATTTCAAAATTTACTGTACTGGATTAAAGAGTAGGCACTATAAAGTTTCACAAATGGTGAACTGTGAACATGGTGAAATGTTAAGTGTTCCTCTGTGAACAGAAAACGTGAAGAATTGTAGGCCTAGCACTTCACTTTTTTAGGGCTTGTATTCTGGCCAATCTACTCAACTCTCACTCCTTCACAAAATTAAAAGTTAAAAGATCTGCTTTGCTTCAACATCATTTTGGGAATTCCTCCTACTTAGACAGTCTATTTTCCAACCTATACTTCCACTTGAACTGAATATTCTGGTTAAGTTGATGAAGTGATTTGGTGGTGAGAAAAAACTTGTTGCAAGAAGGTGTAGCATGTACCTGAGATATGATCCCTCTTGATGTTATGTTATGTTGTGAAGCCAAATATTAATTTCTTCAATTCTGCAATGAAAAACTGTTTCACACGGATAAACTACTCATGTCTTATACCCACGATATAAAACAGCATTGATGGATATTGGAAATTGGGTTTGAGTTTTTTACTTTTTCGCATACAATTCATATTTTTGTATACATTTCATCATAATTTTTATAAGCCCGGTCGATAGACAAGGACGTATATTACGATCACAATTTCCATCTGTCTATCTGTCATCTATTAACTTTTACTTGTCAGTGCGATATCTGCAGTTCCATGTCATGGATTGGTATCAAACTTTGGGTATACCTCAATACCCATGGGTCAAAGAGAAACCCTATTCATTTTGAGGTCAACAAGTCAAGGTCACAACTATTGAGAATGCAGTAAATCATTAAAATTGTTGTGTTTATGATGTAAGCGAAGATCAGACGTGATGTGGATTGTGATGGCAAAGAAGTCTAAGCCTATTGATGTTTACCCCTCTGCAAAGTTGGCCGAATGGTATTGTCTGCTTGGTCCTTCTGTCCATCCGTCCGTCCGTCTGGCTCTTGATTTTGCTTTTTAACACAATATCTCTTGGAGAATTATAGCCAGGCTTTCTAAATTTGTGTAACATATGCAAGTGGTGATGGGTCAGAAGTCCAGTGAATATGACTGACCTTGACCTATTTTATCTAGGTCAAATTTTAGTATTGGTGATAACTTCTGCATGATTACATCTAGGCTCTCCAAATTCATATATGTACAACATATGCAACTGATGATTAATTAGAAGCCTACTCAAGTTGACTGACCTTGTCCTATTTCATCAAGGTAGAATTCTAGTTAATACAATGATTTAGAAAGGGTTGCAGTAAAGGTATGCACAGGCATATGTTGAAACCCATAAGGCTCTTGTTTAATAACTAGATCTAAAATATGACAACTTTAAGCAAAACATTGTGATGCAATGTCACTGCAGATATGGTGATATTGAAAACATTGAATTAGTTCTGGTTAATTTATAAAGAGGTTGTAATTTAGATTAACTCCCCAATAAAATGAAAAAGTGCCCTCAGCCACCAATGTTAACTGTATAATACTTCGATATTTTCTCTGTTTGAAAACTATTTTTTGTGTGCAGAATTGTGTAATACTTTCTGACCTTCACAAACGTAACCCAAAGAGGGATTTTTCTGTGGTTAAATGACACCCGCTAAGTTGACCTGGCCTCCAGGTCTGGGTGCATGTTGTGGCAGATCGATGAACCGTACAACAGGTTTTAAAATGGACGAGAAATTGTTCCTAATCTGAGGTTTGTGTGCTTGTACCAAAGAATGCTTGATCTCATTTCTTTTGAGGACTGACAAAGATTTCAAGCCTCGGAAACTCTTCCATGCACGCACTTCAATTCCTTGTCTATCAATCTATTTCCCTTTGGTCGGGATCAATTCCGTGCGCATGGACCGGAAATCCTGGCACTTGCACCATCCAATCCTTACATTCAGGAAATATTCCATTACCGCAGACAAAGTTCCGTAGATTCACACCAGTTTTGCTCTGAAGTCAGTGCATTGGTGAAAATTTGTCCGAGCGCATGGAACTTTGTAAGCGGTTGAGGAATATTTCAAGTGCGCAGGTATTGGATGGGGTGAGCACCAGGATTTCTGGTCCATACACACGGAATTGACCCTGAGCATACAGAAAGATAGATGGACAAAGAACTGAGGTGCTTGCATGGAAGAGTTTCCTAGGCCTGGAAATAATTTCATTCCAGATCCAGATTTTATTCTAGAGTATGGTGACCACATTACTGTGAACTAAACGGTTAACAAAGTTACTGTAAATGCCTCATTGTTTTCAGTTTTCTTGGTAAGGTTTTATTTTCAAAAGTTTATAATGGAATACATTTGTATGCAAAGCATATTTTAATCATTTTATTGAAAAGCTATCCATAGCAGAGCCCAAGTAGGCCTATACTGTTGTTGTCCATACAATATGACCCATTATATGTGGATGTAAGTCAAGAAATGTTTTCAAACTACAGTTTATCAATAATAAACACACAGCATTGCTTTACTCGAGTAATATCAAACACTGTTTAGTATTTTTATCTGAACAAAGTGTTGATGCTGTCAGAACTCAACTGGACAGGTCTTTGATTTTATTCAGCTTTCTCTCTGTCCTTGTCTGGTGATGATTGCAACCCAGATATTTGTGAAACATCTTATAGTGGTAACTTTGGTACTTTTGCAACTTAACGTTATACCCAAGATAAGCTTTCAAATTATGTAATTTATACCCCTTTTGTTGTTTTATGACTTTAATTTTATTCAATGCTATTAATGTTATGGTAGTGCACAGAGCCACAAGCACGTCGGAACTTGTGAGGTTATAAACCATGTCACAATGCAACATTGTTACAAAACTGTTCCATTCTCTGCATTGTCTTTCAGCCAAGAATTTTGCACAGCAACATCTATCCAATTTGATATATTTTGTTAGACATTGGGATTGTCTTCAAACAGTTAGAATATAATAGGTTCAGAGATAGAGATTTCCTTCAGAAGTTTTCTAGCCGGGAATTTTGCGCAGCAACATTCATCCAATTTGATCAATTTTAATAGAGATTGTGATAATTTTCAGACAGAATATAAGAAAATGTTAAATATTATTTATATGATTTTTTCATGAATATGCTTCAAAACCAGGGCTATTCCCTATGTTTTCTGTGTTATCAAATGAAGCATAGATCATTTAACATTTAGCATTTAACAGTGTGTACAGCTAAAACATGCACACCAACCTATATTTTTTCCATTGTTTTTGTCTGGAACAGGGCGAAGCCCTATTCCCAGACTCTGTTGCCGTACAGCAAATTTGGCTGCTTGCCAACACTGGTACACGCACTATATCCGGCTGACCCCTGACCCAATAACTGCGCAGAGCCATCTGGCCAGCTTATGAGTGTGATTAGGCCAGCCAACGAGTGATGCGGTCAAAGGAAAAAAAATCCGCAAGTTCACATTTTTTAACTCCGAAGGGATAAAACCAACCAAAAACGTTTGTATATTTAGATGAATCAGGCGAAGGCCTGTATTTTAACGGTATCGCCAGTCGTATCTTTTACCTTGTTTTGTTCACACTGCTCGTGAATTAGTGGACTATGTTTTTGGTTCTTGAAGTCGGACATTCCCAGTCGGACATTCCCAACACACTGTGCCGTGCTGTCGGAGCAAAGCGTCAAATTTTATTTTGTAAACTATGCACATGGTAACAAGGGTTTCCACCGCATCTCGTGGTTTCCTTCTGGCGGGATTTTAGTGTCAGCATTGCCCGTGATGATAAGCAGACGTGTGAAGTTGGGCGACCGTCGACGTGAGGAAAAAACTTGGTTTGATTCATTGGTAAATACCAGACCATACTGTATTTACGTCCTTGAACTGAATCATTGTTTGTGTTGTTTACAGCCCATCATCGGACTCGCTTGCAACTTGAGCTGAAGGAAAACGTTTCGTCAGAATTCCTTTCTCAGCAACAACAACATTTACATTTTAGTGCTAGTAATGAGAAAATATTTGTCGCATAATTTGGCAATTAATTGAATTCTTATAACACGAAGTTGGATTCAAAGTATTTTGGCCTATTTGTCAATTGTCCGTGCCAATTCGCTAAATCGTGATTGTGAATTTGGCCCGAATTAAATAGGTCTGGTTTGTACGATCGAGTTGAGCGTACACTTGGAGTTGAGCACACTTTGGAGTGGAGCACATTTGGAGCTGAAAACACGCTCGAAAGTTCTAAATTTAAATTGTAAGGCATGTGTAAATTAAATTTCTAAGAACGATGGGGATTTCTATTGACCAGTACAGACAACAAATTGGTATCCATTGCATAGTACGATTACGAGGCAATCAGGTAAAGCTAGCAGCACTCATGCTTCCGATTGTGTATGCTTTTTTACATCACTGGATTTCAAAGGTCACAGTAAACTACAGGTTTTATAGTGAGGATGAAGCTTCCAGGTCTAACTTCTTATTTTGCCAGTTTATGGATTATGCAATTGTTTGTATGTAGGTATTATTTGCCGGCTCTCATAACAATGGCAAATTACGTGGAAACAAATCCTGGGCCTCCTGCCCATATAATTAGCAGCACAAAGATTGTTCATGGTAGGTTTCACCAAGGAGCTCAAATATTCTCTGCGATGTCCAGAGGTAAACAGTGTATGGCAAACTGTATTTGTTTTCATGCTTTTGTAATGCTGAATTAAGAGATAGGCCTACAGGTATATGGCAAGCCAAAGTGCTTTTTATTCGAGAATTTTCAATATCGGAAATTGAATTCCCGATATCGGAATTAAAATTTCCGATATCGGAAATTCATGACCTTCAATTTCCGATATCGGAAATTGAATTCTCGATATCGGAAATTCAATTTCCGATTAGAATTTTCGATATCGGAAATTCAATTCTCGTTATCGAAAATTCAATTTCCGATATCGGAAATGCAATGCAATTTCCGATATCGGGAATTGTCACTGAATTCCCGATATCAGAAATTGCAACTCCGACACTTGCCACGGTTTCGTACATAGTGCTCCCTCCCTAATTTTAAAATACGGAAGGTCGCCCGATTTTGACAGCAAGGTAATTCTTCTTACCTTTCTACTAACTGATATCTATAGTATCACCCTGCTGGATGTAACCATTTCTCCAAACGAGGATATAACAATTGCTTGTTGATCACACCCACTCGCCACTACAGAGTTAATCGTGTCCGGAATTGAATATCTGGCGGACCAAAATCCGCACTTTTTCGGGAAGCGAAAATGATGATCCCTTTTATGGCGATAAAATTTTACAAAAAACAAGTAGGTCGACCCCGTTTTTCGCCATTTTAAATTGTCCTTTGGACGGGAAACACTTTAACATACATAAAAAGAAAATCATTTCATACGTTTTCGCTGGATTGCGGGTAGAATTTGACACATTTTCTTATATTTTATGGAGTTTTCCAGAAAAGTTGAAGGGTTAAGGAGGATTGCACGTCTTTCCTTTTCAATTCAATAGCTCACAAGTCTCCCGAAATAATGACACGAGTGTGCCCATTTAGAAAATATATACTTCTACAAGGTTTTTGTTAAAGATTTTACATCTATTTATGGCCGAAGATCCGAACCCATGCCTGTTTTTAGCCGCACATCATTTAGGTGTGGAATGCATCCCTAGGTTTTGTAAAGCTTCCAGAGCTTTCATTTCCGATATCGGAAATTCGGTGACAATTTCCGATATCGGAAATAGATATGGGAAATTCTATTTCCGATATCGAAAATTGTCCCTGAATTTCCGATATCGGAAATTCTAATTCCCGATATCGGAAATTCTATTTCCGATATCGGGAATTGCAATTTCCGATATCGGAAATTCGGAATAAAGGTAACTCAGGTAACTCATTTCACACAGCGAACTCTAGATCACTTCCGATTCTAGTAACCGCGAAAAGGCTTATTGCACCCTATCTCTTTTCATGTTGTTGAGTACATATTTTGTCTTCCCTGACTCGAGTGCCCACTAGCGGGCAGTCTGAAACTCCCGAAAATCGAAATAGATGTACACTATTCTGAAGCAACGAATCGATATTGCACATCCATTACTGTTCCAGACAATAGTACTCTCGAGTACTTTCATTTCTCATATTACAGTTATGAATTCAACAACACACATTATTCAATAAGAGCCCAAGGGGCTTCAATATACGCCCGTATATTTGAAATCACATTGGTCCAAATTTTGATGTTCGCTGGTGGTAAATCAAAGTTATTAACTTTTTGAATAATATGTGTTGTTACATTCATAATTGTGTAATGAGGAAAAACGAAGAAATAAATATAAATTCATGTGCATGTTTTAGCTGTAGACACTGTTAAATGATCTATGCTTCATTTGATAACACAGAAAACATAGGGATTATCCCTGGTTTTAAAGCATATTCATGAAAAAATCAGATAAATAGTATTTAAATTTTTCTTATATTCTGTCTAAAGATAATCACAATCTCTATCAAAATTGATCAAATTGGATGAATGTTGCTGCGCAAAATTCTCGGCTAGAAAACTTCTGAAGGAAATCCCTATCTCTTAACCTAGTTAAGGGAGATAACCTGCTGGAAAAAAACAGGCCAAAACCTGGAAAATGGCCACCAAGCCCTAAACCACCAGTGGACTACTTTAAAGCAGCTGACAGATTGGATTTGGACAATAAGCCAATGAAAATACCAGATTGATTTCTTTTTTCAGATTTGAATTTACCAATCAACTGCTTTAAAAATTAAAGATATCCCTTAAAACATTATCCAGAGAATTTTGCAAATTCTCTGGATAATGTTTTAAGGGATATCTTTCATTTTTAAAGCAGTTGATTGGTAAATTCAAATCTGAAAAAAGAAATCAATCTGGTATTTTCATCTGGTTTTGCAAATTCTCTGGATAATGTTTTAAGGGATATCTTTCATTTTTAAAGCAGTTGATTGGTAAATTCAAATCTGAAAAAAGAAATCAATCTGGTATTTTCATCGCCATAAAAGGGATCATTTCAGTACTTCAGCTCAAGGATGGATCTGTTTTGCAAATTCTCTGGATAATGTTTTAAGGGATATCTTTCATTTTTAAAGCAGTTGATTGGTAAATTCAAATCTGAAAAAAGAAATCAATCTGGTATTTTCATCTGGTTTTGCAAATTCTCTGGATAATGTTTTAAGGGATATCTTTCATTTTTAAAGCAGTTGATTGGTAAATTCAAATCTGAAAAAAGAAATCAATCTGGTATTTTCATCGCCATAAAAGGGATCATCATTTCAGTACTTCAGCTCAAGGATGGATCTGTTTTGCAAATTCTCTGGATAATGTTTTAAGGGATATCTTTCATTTTTAAAGCAGTTGATTGGTAAATTCAAATCTGAAAAAAGAAATCAATCTGGTATTTTCATCTGGTTTTGCAAATTCTCTGGATAATGTTTTAAGGGATATCTTTCATTTTTAAAGCAGTTGATTGGTAAATTCAAATCTGAAAAAAGAAATCAATCTGGTATTTTCATCGCCATACAAGGGATCATCATTTCAGTACTTCAGCTCAAGGATGGAAGCTTGACACATTAGCTGCAATGAATAGTGAGTAGTAGGGTTTAACGTCCATGTAAATTACACAATGCACAGATCATGATTCATTGCAGTCAGCTGATGCTACTATTGAACGACTTTGTACTGCTTACCAATTAAGCTTCATAATACATATCCAGTCGATTCTGCAAGTAGTACGGCCAAGAGTGGAGAACTCGGTGTCAATCTCCACTCTGTGAATCACTCTGTAACATTCAAGGACCTGCATTTCACTGTTTATGTGACAATTTTTACAACCATTCTCTGGCTGCCGTTTCTGTTCTGAGGCAACCGGCCAGATTCTCAAGTGTGCTTTCTGAGATTTCCCCAAATAGATGTTTAAACCGTCTTTCTCAGAATTGTTCCTAGAATCCTTGTTTGACTTGGATCATTACAGCAGTAATCATGTAAACTTACTCTACCCCTTGATGGGTACAGGTTACATCCTAGGTAGAATTTCCAATCCCGAGTGTAGCACTGTAAAAGTGTTTGGTTCATTTAGGGGAATTGGAATGATTCACCCAGCCGGCATAACCCAAGCTGGAGTAGATAAGTCAATGGTTGAACTATAGTAGAGTGTACAATAATTCTGGGCTGGAAATAATTGTTAACCTGTCACTCAGGTTAGGGTTACCACTCCTAGAAAACCAACCGGTCTTCAGGTCCTATTAACATCTCAGTGTCGACTGCAACAACATGCCTATAACCTGTCCGGTTGCACCTCGAATTTTGGGGCAAACTATACAAAGGTTTATCGTTGCCATGCCCAAACCTTATTTCCAACCCTGCAATAAAGATTTGTACATGATGCCAGCTGTGTGAAATATTTAATACTGTAGGCAATTCCTCTTGAACATAGTGATTTTCACTTAATTTCTTCGAAATTGAGATGTCGTGTCTGATAGATAGTAGTTATTATCCCTGACAAAACTACAAGGTCTATGAAACTTGAGCAGTGCATCTTCTGCATGGCAATCAAGAGAGAATAGTTAATGTCAAAGCCAGAGTGTACATTTTAACATTTTATTTATGAGCTGATGATCAAATATATATATATATACAGCACTTCAATGATAACTATTGCAACTAAGGAACAATTCAAAGCCATGATAAAATATCTAAGTTTAAAGCGAATTGCAAAATTACGACTTGGAAGGTTTCAACTGAAATTGAAATGAGTGAAAATTCCCCTGAAGAATCAAATTATCCAATTCGCTGGTAAAACCTGTGTATGGGCCTCGCTTTTTGCCCTGTTCACAAAATATCTGACAAAAACAAACTTCTGCATGATCAGTCCAATTTTCAAAATTAGCAAACTACACATAATTAATAACCTAGACAATTTGGTAAATTTAAGTTGGGGCGATTGACTCAAGTATTTCTAGTATTGATCATAAGTAATTCAATGTTGTAGTTGGCAGACTCTCTAGGACTATTGAATGAGTCTAATTATACATATCCACATGTGTAGCAAACAAACAATTTAGAACAAAATATAATTAAACAATTCCGATGGCATAATTAACATCACAAAACTGCCAAATTTTGGTATTTACAGAATATCTATCATGAGAAAGACATTTACCAGTACATATTATCCGGTACACATCAGGTGATCAATAAATTCATCAGACTACAGTGTTACGAGCACTCGATCAGGTTAGGAGTAACTACATATATCTCTATAATGGAGGTAAAAATGCCATATTTCCTCAACTCCCCACACTCCAAAATCTTCCAGTGACACAGCACTATGTTCTAACGGAATTTCTCAATTATAGTAACCTTATCTGTTAGAAGGCAACAAAATAAGTCCTGTATTATTATGCAGATTAGATATGCAATTCATTTTTTCCACCATTTGAAGCAGCTATATACATGTGTATGTTCATTGTCGCCTATGCCAGATTGGACTCGTTCTTGGCTATTTGGCAAACACCAACTTTTTATCTCCATTTTAGAGGGGTGGTTATCCCCAACCTGTTACATTACTCAACACATCAACTACAGTACTATATGTAGCAAGAACCAATGTACAAAAGACGAAGATTAATTGATCGATGACATCTGAGGTGGGTTATCAATTTTGTCTGTCAACAAGCCCATCCGAAGAGAATTGATTGGTGGACGTCCACATGAAGATTTACAGGCAAAAAATGCACTAACATGCATATGCATATACTTTCATGAATGAGGTAATAAAATGCTGAATACAAAGTAAAAAATATGTGGCCTACATGTATTTTCCTGAGGAAATTTCATTTACTGTTATGGATGGGTGACTGGGTGCTGTACTTGCTGGGCTGATCAGTGTCCAGGATAATAGGAACTGTGGACACTCATGTTCTTGAACATATAGGCACTGTCGTGATATGACTGAAAAAAGGTTGAAAGCGACATTAAATCCAACTCACTCTTTTTCTGTTGGGTCATTTTCAGGACTGCACAGAAGTGAAATCTGCATCAAGAATCAAGATATCCTCAATAAACTAAGTGATATCTGTCATGTCCCATGAATAAAACAGTCACAACAATATTCACATCCATTCAGGATCATTCAGTATTCACAAAATAGTGGTGTGTAATTGGTTCATGTATATAAATAAGTCATATGCTACATGTGTATATATAGCCAGCCTTCAAAATTAGGATAATCTGCCTTGCAAGAATCTCCAGCTATCAAGGTAACCCACATGTTAAAAATTGCAGAGATGAACTTTTACCACAACTAACTCAGCAATTGTGAAATGCTCTCGTGAATTGTGCGAGCTGTGCGAGTTTTGGTTGTAATGATCACTGTAAGGGACCTTGTAATGATCACTGTAAGGGACCTTGTAATGATCACTGTAAGGGACCTTGTAATGATCACTGTAAGGGACCTTTACAATGGGAATGCGAGATAATCAGATCGAGTTGTTGTAGGATTTGTAAAAGAGTCGTGAATAGCGAGTTGTTGAGATGGTTCGAGGGCGGGTATGGGCCAGCTTAACGGCTAGTCTCAGGGATTGTTTTCTGGGAGAGGACAGTTCTTCCTATTGAGAGAGAAGAGTGTGGTGGAAAGCCTATTAGTTTATTAGCTTGCATGATTTTCCCTCTGAGGTTGGTCCAGAGAGGTCAGTGGTACCCAGGCTTCTATCAGGTCTAGACTCACCCATCTTCAATACCTTAGTTCTTGCTACATACAGTGTACAAGTATGGGAACTGTCCATTTGTCAGAGTGGTAAAGTATCCATGACAACATTTCTCAGATACCTGTCTAATCCAACACCGGAGTGAACAGAGGAACCTGTTACTACCAACCATACACATAGTGACTGTGATTACAATATACCTATCGCAGTAAACTATAGATTACCATGATGACCGGTATAACGCGATACATTTCCAAGTTTGTGTGACCAAGAAGTTAAGTTCAGTCATTGGTGAAATAATTGGAGGGCTACTTTAATACAGAAAATAAAGATTTTTACATTCAAAAGAAAATTACAAGTGTGTCGAGTGAAGCCTGAAAAGATAATTGAAGTGTTGATGCCAAAAATAAAGATGCCAGAGTTTCAGAACAGCTTTCTTGACAGGAGCGGACATTAGGGCGTTTTCTTGTATATGCTCCACCACATTGCGTAAGCTAATTCCACATTCCGTTCTTCCTATTCAGTAATCTTGGGAAAATTTCCACTGTTTGGAGGATATTCACCAAAAGTCTTATTTTATATCGGCTCCTCCAAGAATCTGCTCGCACAGTCCTACATTGTTTTTATTTCAACATTTTCTCCCGTCAATCGACATTGAATTGAAAATCACCAGTGGCAAAGATGCAATATTCCAGTTTTAAATATTCTTGATCATTATTTGAAGGTTACTGAGATTGTGTTTCAGTCACATGTAGACGTACCATTGTTTTGAACTGTCAAACCTGACAATATTCTAATGCCTGGAATGGTCGGATTACACAGGTTAAGTATTTATCATATCAGGTCCACATTACACTGTATTGTTACCGTACTTCAATCCATGCATGTTTATCAAAATTATTGATAATGATTTAAGAATGAAACACAAAATTAAGTTACGTTACATGCACACATGTAATACAATAACCCTGTTCAATACAGATATTATTTTACAGAAATTTAAACCCAAAACCTGCATGTGAAAGAAGATGAATTCTGTCCGGATGAAAGACAAAGAAAGAAACACAGCATTAATAACAAAAAGTGTTTTTAATGTCATGCTAGGCTTTGAAAATAGGATGGAATCCTAAGCAAACAACATGCACAATTTTGAATATTTCAAAATATCACTTTTGTTAGAACAATTATATTTTTGGATTCGATAGCACTATCAAACAATTCTATAGCACTATCAAACAATTCTATAGCACTATCAAACAATATTGTCATTAAGCATTGATGGTAATTTCCTCCCCCATCACTTTGATTTCCCGTTATATTACCAATATCCACCACAGCTTCTCGGGGTCATTTGTGACAAAAAAAAATAAATACAAAATAACTCCCCATCAAATTACTAACGATGATGAAAAGTCAAATACATATATAGATATCCTCCAGCTGAATAAAATAAATATTCTCTAGCTGAATAAAACTTTGTAACTAATTTGCAACTAAAGTTGAGAGGGATCTGCTTGAAGCCTGTGATTCGTTGAGTCATATATTGAATGATGATATAGTGCAAAGTCTTATTATATTCATGCATTTGGTAAGCATATGGTATATACATGATATAGAAATGGTGGATTACTTATCCCCCCCCCCCCCTGCCAAACCCTCCCCATTCTACCCAGGTATACAAGTATATTACCCCCCACCCCACCCCCCATTTCCCCACCCCCGTCATTTCCACATTCCACAGATGTGGAATGTTAACATAAATATGTAATAAAGTTGCACAACTGATGAGAAATATAAGCTTAAAAAGTTGAATATTCAGGCCAAGCCAATCATGTATTTCACGTCAAACTCATTCAAGACTAAACTATTTCTGTTTCCTTCTACATTTTTCGTGTACGTAGAAAATTATTTCTTCTCTTCACTGGCATATTCAGATGTATATTTTCTTTGAAACTTGAAATACAATACACATTTCCCCAATTTGTGTCTTCTATTTAACATAAAATTCTAACTTCCTACAGTTTAACGGATTTCAACAAGTGTTAAGACATGTTAGAACTGTCGAATTTTTTTTTCAGTATTATTCCATTCATACTATTCAACTACCATGATTTGGACAGGTGATGATTCAATTTTCCAGTATGTAACTCGTTAATCTCAGTTATTTGTTTCCTGATTAATTTTTCTGTTGAATATTTTTTTGTATGAGATAATCGAGCGAGTTCAACATGCTATGGCGGAATATTCTTCTGTTTGAATTCAGCTCCTGACCGCCAGCGTAACCTTGAACATCCCAAATTCATGGTGGTCAGGTTCAAACTCCATCCCAATCGACATGTCTAAGGAATTTGTTTGTGGAGTCCTGTTTCGGTTTAGTAGACCTGTCCTGCTTTTTATCACAGATGTCGCTGCACAGTGTACATGGCAATAAACGCTTAATTAGGCACATCCCCTTCTGATACGGATTAAGGAAACGTGAGTCTCTTCCTCACAGTCCTCTGGTGATTTGTCAAGGGTGAAAAAATCTGGACAGTGACAGAAGTGGTCTATTTCACCGTTCTAGCATCTAACAATGGGTTAAGCATCCAACTCAGGGTGTCGATTCCAATTCTTTATAATCTGGCGTAAAATATATATTCACTATGAGGCCTGATTTGAAGAAGCCACTACTTCTCCAGTTCCGGAGTTTCTGGTATCGGGGAAATCCTTTTTTCAAATTACATGGCTGGGAAAGTTACATCCAGATTAGGGGCATGATCACATGGTTAATCAAAGGGTTGGGGATATTGACTTCAATTTGATACAGTCTAGCATGAAGGTCTGTGACAGAGTTTTTCAAGAGTGCTATGACTGATTGGCAGGAAGGAATGTGCCCAAATATGTCCGATATTGCGACAACCAATTCAACATGCACACGCTTGTAATCCTCTTGACGTCTCTCGTCACACTACACAGACTCGTAACCCTTGTGACTCCTCCGTCGGCCAATCAAATATGCGATAAGTACGATTACCACCAGTCCAGCCAATGCGGCACCAACTGCGATAGGAACAATGCTGTTCGTCTCCGTGTCAGCAGCACACTCGTTTGCTACAAAACATATGCAGATATGTTTATATTCAATTCAAGTGGATTATATGCAGATTTTCTACACACATTCTAATTTTAAGTTTAAATTTGAAATAAAAAAAAAATAATGGAGAAATTTTGTTTGAGTTATTAACAACGAACAGAACATATTAAATCAGAACATTAACCCTTTCACTGCTGATGATCAATTCCCTGAGAACTGTTAAAATTTGTATATGTTATCTTTGGAATGCGAGCAAAAAAAAAATTACGAGCATCATTGGCTCATCGGCCGACAGGGGAAACCATCTTGGACGAAATGGAAAATTGTTGCATTTCTGCGACTTGCTGCCGACAGGCCTGTCACACGGTAGGTGGGGGAAAATGCATTTTTCACTCCGATTTTTTCATTCAACATCTAATTTTACTTTATTACTTTTGCAAACAAACAAACAATTTCAACCATCAAATTGATCAAGGTTTTGGCTTTCCAGAAGTATACAGTGTTTGATCATGTTGATAGGTTTCCGTTAAAACGAATGCAAAAAAATAATAGCGCTGTACCCATCATGATGGCCAACAGGTTTAAAGCTATCCCGGTCTACCGGGAATGGTCATATGGGTACGCACTCTCGTTATCCCAGTATACCGGGAATAATCGGTAAAAGGGTAACGTTAAGCATGACATTCTCTCATTAAATTTTTCACACTCTTTCAAAGATGGATTAATTAAGAAAATTCAGAAATTTTAAGAAAATTACTTCTTGAAATTCTCCAATATTTGCAGGAACTCCCACAGACAGACAGGTTAATTATTTGTTGGGGTTTTTTTCAGATCAGATCCGATGTCTTTTTTCTCTCAGAAATTATATATATTCTCTAGTGAAAATGTGACATTGTTCTGGCCAATGAACATTGCGAGTTAATGAAGTGCACATACCATTATCACTGTTCAGGTCAGGGGGAGTGGCCGATGTGTGGAAAGCAACAAATTTGAAGTCCTTGGTCATGAGGTTCACTCCATTTGGAAGGTTTACTGTCTGGTCTGTGTCACACTTGTAGTACATGTTACCCGCTGTCTTGTACAGGGTCTGCATTGTGTCTGCCACTGTGTTGGAAACTGCAACAAGAAATATATGCAAAGATGCATCAAACAAATGCTTTTCCTATATAAATAGGTCTTCTAATGTTTGGTTAACCCTTTCGCCGATTTTACCCCTGGGTTTGGCTTTATATAGGCTAGGCGTATAAATTTCAACAGGGAATGATCGGTGAAAGGGTTAATGTTAATCCCAAACAACCCTTAAAGGTGCTTCCATACACTTTGCACAAAATTGTGTCAGCCTTTTACAGAGTATCACAGAAAAGGTTACCAGAGCAATAAATACAGGTTTCAGGATTCAATGGCCAAAGATGACCACAACCTGTATTACCCGACAGTAGCTGCACATGATATAAAATAGATGTGCTATCATATATGGTGCTTCATGGCAACAATATATGCTGCTCAATGGCAACAATATATGTACACTCTGGCAACAGTATGCCACCCCTTTGTGACAGCATATGCCGCATACACAACAAAAGTATATGCTGATCCATGGCAACAGTATCTGGCAATAGCACTACATTACATTGGGAGAGGTGCAGTGGCAACTTCAAATACTGTAATGACATAACTAAAATGCACCCAATACTACAACTTCTTCCATAACACATACAAATTATTGATCATGATAACGATACAATGACAGAAGACCTCACCTCCAGGATTCTTGGCATCCGGGAAGAATTCATTGGTCAATGTATACATAACTGTGATGTTCTGTACAAAATAACTGAAGTCATCACCGGCGGTCAGCATTGAAGAGGAGCCGCCATCCTTAGCGAAGTCGAATTGGATGAAGAAGTTCTCCTTTTTGAACTTGATAGTTATGTGTTCAGACATAGACTGGTTAATACCGCCACATGATCCCGTGGGTGGTTGATCCTTCGTGATATTGATAAGTTGCGTCATGTTCTGCAAATAAGAGACTTTTGTTATTCCATTATGATGACCATTATAAAAGAGCTTTCATGTAGCGCTGTGTTGTTCCGACTTTTCTAGTGCTGAAAAGTCTGCCCTCCAGACTTGATTCAATTCATTCCATTTTGCAATTTACAATCCATGAAGGACAGTGTACAAAAAAAAATGACATGATTTTAAACACAATTGTAACATGTACATATTATTATCATCTTTATTCCTCAAAATGGAGAGCATGATATAGTGTTATATACAAAAGGAAATTATTTGAATATAAATATTATGTACAGTTCATATATGTTTGAAGATACCTCTGTCATTACTGATAATAAAGTTGTTTCATTTCATTAATGCATTTTAAACAGTTGATTCTGAATTCATCAATTTCTGTGCAGTCTTTGTCAAATTCTATGGTACCACCTAATAAATAAATATGTAGATGTTTATATGATACGCAGTCTCAATTATTAGCTAGAAGCATGTTTGATGTACTTATATAGAGAATGACCATTAGTTTGCCATCAGTGTTTGTCTTTTAAGCAACTCGAAACATGTAGATATTTATATTTACAAAATATAGCAGGATCAAGTATGAATTGAAATAATTTAGAGGTCAGAACAACCCGAGTATTAATATCTTGAAAAAGTTTTGTTCGTTCTTCAGTATATAAAGGACATACAAAGAGAAAATGGTCCTCATTTTCAGCAAGAAGACAAAATTGTACCCAGACAAAGTTTCTGTGTCCTCCTTTGTTCGATGACTCTTGCACAAATAATGGATGAAAGAAGAGACCATAAATTTGTCAACAGTTGATGGCTCGAACATGAGCAAGTTACCCAAACAGGGCCAAATTAGAATAGAATTTCAAACCTTACTTATGAATGTGAGGAATACTTTTTCCCTCTAATGAAATGATCAGATGTTCAAAGGGAAAATCTCACCTTATTGTCTTTGTTCACATATGGAATTTCCAACTGAAGGGCTCCACTTAAAGAAATACATGTCACATTTCCAACCGACACAGTGTAGTTGGAGTCCGTTGGGGCCGACGGGGCAGCATTACAGTCTATCCCTGTATAATGTTGAGTAATATGAACATGACTGATGTAGTGTGTACTCTTGGAAATCTCTTAGGAAACTTTCTGAGCAATTGACTAGCTAAAAACTAGTGAGTGGATGAATACCATTAAACAGCTTTTAACAATATTTTAATCATATCACAATCTTGGGTCCTATTTCTTTTCACACCTGTGGGGCCCTAACCCCTTTTTGACACCTGCAAAACCCCACAGGTGCATCCATTAGTCGCTTCTTAGGACAAGCTGTCTGAAGAGCAGAGGCCCTTAATTATTTCAATGACCTGGGGTGTGTACAGCGACACCTCAAGTCAATACCATGACCTGGGGTGTGTGCAGCGACACCTCAAGTCAATACCATGACCTGGGGTGTGTGCAGTGAGACCTCAAGTCAATACCATGACCTGGGGTGTGTACAGCGACACAAGTCAATACCAGGACCTGGGGTGTGTGCAGCGACACCTCAAGTCAATACCATGACCTGGGGTGTGAACAGCGACACCTCAAGTCAATACCATGACCTGGGGTGTGTACAGCGACATCTCCAGTCAATATCATGACCTGGGGTGTGAACAATCCCCTGAAGCCCCACAGGGCATGACTAACACAGCTAAATATGCAGGAATTCATGGTCTTACCATTTGGGCTGAAAGCTCCCTTATCTAGGTCAAATGCCTGAATCTGGAGGTCCTGCAGGATTACATGATCACCTCCAACACTGAGATCCTCCTCTGGGCATGTGTAGAAATCGCTAGTCATCCCCAGAACATCGTGAACTATAGCACTTTTTTGCACAGTTCCATTTGCTGCAGATAATAGCAAGTGGCAGTAGAAAACACATTAATTCATGGTTAATCACCCAACATGCATAGATATGAATGGTAAGAATTACCACCGGTCCTCTGGCAAGTCTTGACTGTCCCACCGGGCCCATTGCCAAATTCATTAATGTTATATGGTTGTTGCTGTAATTCCATTTAACCCAGCTGACTCAATTTATCAAAGTCAGTTATAGAGTTTTACTTCCGATCCCCACACTGCAGTCTTATATTGAGGGATTACTGCATATCCTAATTCGGGGGGGGGGGGGCGCATAACAGCAAACTTTTAACCCTAACTCTAGAAGGAGGAGAGCAAGATAGTTGAAAGTGGAGGACTTTTCCATAAATCTTATTGGCATCATTTTCAGACTATTTGCATAATTCTAGGTGCAAAACATCATGGGATAATTCAAAATGGTATTATGTCATGTTCTCAGAAAGTCATGTTTTCTGTATTTTTTCATATTTTTGTTACCTAAAATGGCATGAAAGTAATTTATTTTGCTCAAACTAACCGTTTTCTACCATATTAATTAGTTTTTGAGAGAAAATATCGAAAAATACAAAAATTTGGAAAATCAGTCCAATAAAATAGGTGAAAAATGGCTTTCGACAAGAGGTCAAAGTAACATCGTCCTGCTGGGTATGTTGAGTTTTTTTCACATTTCCCTGGCTTGGTACATGTAGGGCTAAGTCGTTCGCAATTTTTTCAGCCTCTAGTTGCTCTCCCCAATGCAAATCAAAGCTGCCCTGACTAAGTGCAAAATTGCATCCAGGACTGATTAACCCTTTGCCCCACAGAGGGTTGTTACTATTGCCCCATAATGACATCATTTGATGTCCCTTTTTAATTCATGATGTGGTCATTTGATGACCTCATGAAAATTAATAAAAACATTTATTAGTTTAACTCGTTAACAAATATTTCAAGCGGTATGGAATATGCTAAATCATTCAAAATTGTCTATATCAAGGTAATTGACAAAGAATTGTTACGTCTGTGACATTTTACAGGCGAATATTATAAAGGGTCTATGAGGCAGCCCAGCATCCACTCTCGTGAGGCGTCATATGCTGTCATCATGGGGCAAAAATCAAGCCACATTCTTATATGGTTCCTTATGACACATACTAGGCTCTTACCTCATTAGTATGCTCTACTGCAAGGGAGCTTCTTGAAATTGGGGCATGCTAGGAACTGGCATTCCAAACAGGCATGGTGCGCCGAGTTGGAACTCTTTGGAACTCCATGGCATACTTTTTGGAACTCGGCATACAAAGGATGGCTTATGCTATACCATGCAATGGCATGAGGGGAATGGCATATGCCATTCTAATTGGAACTCCACTCCACTCAGATCAGAACTCTAAACTGGGCATGGTGTATCCCAGTTGGATAACTGGTACATGCCATTCCTATCAAGGAACTCCTGCCCTAATTTCAAGAAGCTCCCTTTAAGGATGGATAAGTTCTGGATGGTAACATTGACCACATGTTCAATGGTGGTGTAATAAAAAATTCTGCCTGTGTGATATGATAATCAGCGCAATCCCTCAAAGGTGTGTTTAAAATGGCGAATATTGAATGATAAATTCTGAACTTACTCTCGTTAGCGAACGTGAGGTCGAAAGCCACAGTCTCAATGAAGGCAAAGCCTTGGTCTTTCCTAAAATGAAATGTGAGGTTTCCCTCAGTTTTAGCCTCAACCGCCTCAACCTCGTCATCCACGAATGTTAGAGTCATCATGGACATCATTTCACCGCACGTACCATTCACTTCCGCATGGGCTGGTACTCTTACCATCCTCATCGTCTGTCAACAGGTGAAAACAAGAAAATACTTCAAAACTACATAAATTGATATTGATGGACACAGACAAGAAATGGGTATCAACTTCCTAACTATCACAATGTATAGAGGCACAGCAGTAGTGGTGGGGACTGCAATGTCAGCACTGGGTATTGATTCAAGAAAAAGAGATTAGCTGCTACTGGAATGAAAATGAAGAAACACTTATATGTATCTCAAATTATTGAGGCTGAAAAAAAAACAAAAAACATTTGTTGCTGTTAGTCTTCTGGGATAAGCACCATATCAAATTATTTATCCAGTTACGGACAAGACAATCATGTGAATATTGCTGCCCCATTGGACCAGGATTGAAATATCTACTGCAGTATTTTGTCATTTTATTAGTGATAACACTAATTCACATGAATTTTGGTATTCTTGAAAACAAAGCCTCATGTGAGAAATCATGGGAGAGGTAAGTAAAGGGTAGTGTGGTGGAATTTCCATGGTCACCAGCACTGATGATACATGTAAGAATAATTCCACAGATTGGAGGAGTTGAGGGTTAGACAACAGCCGTGGACTGAATGATACCTGCTCTCACACATGATTTCAATATACACAAATTTCTTTATGGGGGTGGGGGGAGGGGGAGTGGCAGCTAAACTCAATGCTAAATAATCATTCCTGTCATGATAGGAATCGCACACATTGTTACTGAGAAAAAAGATCAACCTTCACCCTTTATGATCCATGGGAGTATGGGCAGGAATCGCTCACACCATAAGAGCAAACTCTATGGATTGGATGGCTCAAAATTATTAATCCCTCTATTACTTCAAAGCCCCTATCAAAATTCAATGAGCCTAATTTTGCGGACAAAATACAATCGGTGGTTCTAATAAATAAATCAATCCCCCTCTGAAATCATTGAAATAAGAGAGAAGTAATGGATATATGCATGGTTTTAAACCATTTTGTCAACTTCCTGTTGTAGTAAATTTGATCACCTCCAAATTTTCTGGCGGGAAATTTCACTTCCTGTGATTGAACTATTGGAGAGATTACCGTAATATTGGTTATAGAGAGAGCATTCATATACCCCATTCATCGTTATCTCCAATGTAATGTTGGCCTCCAGTCGCAGACAGACCATGCCGGTTGGGTCCTCCACGGTGTAGTTACCTCTGCCCTTAGCTGGTGGCATGGACGTGGTTGGAGTCATGGTTGTTGACGTAGTATCTCCAGAACATTCCGTAACTGAAATCAGCCAATAGCACACATAATTGAGGTCATCAGAAAATGTCACAAATTACATGTAACACTGGTATATAAACGCAGTTCAATTTTCACTTTGGCTATGAGAGAAGTGATGCTATAATGCTCTGTGGCTGTCAACTCCAATATACCGCTATATTTCTGGGACCACATGTGATTTACTATATGAAACCGAAACAAAGGATGCTCGGTTGAAAGTTTCTCTGAGGTGATGCTTTTGCAACTTGCATTCCAAAAGGTGGTGATAAACAACACGGTTTTACTGCCCTGAAGTTGCTTAAAAATGAATTATCATCCTTTTGGGGGTCAATATTTGGGGTCTCGTTAGACCAGTGGTCGCATTAGACAGGTGGTATATTAATAAAGGTAATTCAACATGGAGCATGAGCCTAAAGTTGGTTTGATAATACGCCAGCACAACAGACCGATTCTAATTTGGTATGTAACAATTAGCTTTCCCACAGCATTGGAATATTCGGAAATTCAGTAATGCATGGCCTCAAAATGAACAGGATTTTTCTTCCCTGTTTATGTCAAGATATATCTGAAGGACAATATACATATGTGGAGATCACATCTCAAAATGAATGTGTTTGCCATGACTTGGTGATATTCATGAAATTTGATCACATTCCACATCATGGAATTGAAGTTATAACACCAAATCGAGACGCTCGGCTACATTGTATTTACTTGTCTATGGGCTGCATGACCTTGACTTTTGACTTCACTTTGGTGTTCAACATAAATCTCTCCATAATGTATCTACTCATGAAAACAAAATTTATTTTCAATGTCGGTATTAAGTTGGTGACCTTGACCTCATTTCGGCACATGGCAAATTATCTCCCCAAAATGTATCCAGATCCAGCTCATGGCAGTCAGTAGTTGAAAAAATTAACTCCAAAACAAAACATGTTCTGTTTGTGTCTGCATTGCAAATCCCAAACATTCTGAAACTTAATGCTGTCTGTTGTATTAAGAGCAGGTTTAACTGTACATTCAAAATTTCTCTATTGAACATCTGTTGGCTTATTTGGTGTTGCGAAACAGATGCTGAAAAGTTGTCACGGGTTACATGTCATGCCACAAAGTGGCAAGGGTTTGCATAAGAGAAAATATGCTGGAATTAACATAAACATTTTTATCATCAACAGCAATTGCCAAGTGAGAGAAACTTACCCTTTGTACTGTATTTCTTGTCAACATTGAAAGCTTGGAACTTGAAATTGGTGAAGGTTATCTCGATGGTTGCGGTCACGTTGGTGTCGTTACTTTTCAACATGAGGACTTCTGGACTTATGCATAGGTAGCTTGAATTTTTGTTCCCCATGTCGGGAAACTCATCACCTTCCCCAATCATAGTGACCACACCTGAAAGGAAGAACGGTTCAATCACACGTCAAATCAAAGGCCATGAAAATTTAATCAGATGTTTCTCAGATTCCACTGCATGGCTATTTTATGGCTCAAGTAATAATTTTATTGCATCATCCCCATTAAGCCTCATTTTGCTGGCAACTTAAATGCAGCTGCCACTGCCAGGTGTAGGGAAAACCCATGAGTCATTTAAGTAGTTATACCCTAATCAATTTCAATTGCAACCTCATGCAGAAATAATTCAAACACCGTTATTTTATCAAATTCTCCATCCCAAATAATCTGAAATGGAGATTTTTTTTGACTGACTGCGTTGATCATTATTAGCAAATTGGTAACCTATACACGAGTAGTGTAACTCCGAAAAACGTAAGGCTCATTTTGACTCAATATTTCGGCTCTTTATTTTGCCATCATCAGGAGAGGAGTCATCATCAGGAGTTAAGTCAAAATGAGCCTTACGTTTTTCGGAGTTACACTTATCAGTGGAACTTAAGGATTTTGGTAACCTATGATAACCTGAAACCAGAGCTTCAGGGGTAAATACATGACATACATGTATGATGGTAACCCACACAGGGTTTTCTGAAACTAGGAAACCTTCAGCAGAAAAGACGTCTACCGTTCATCATTGCAGCACAGGGGTCTATCAGATGTAGGAAAGAAAGCAACCCTTCAAGGGCCGTCCTACACGCTGCTGTGTACTTCATAGATGTCAAACTATTGCATTACCTGTGTAATTGATGCTTGGGAACAGCATTGCGACATCTTTTAGTACATACTGAAGATTAGCCTTCACGATAGACTTTTCACTCCGCACTATAAAGCCCAGATCTTCCATGGCTGTGCTCAAAGTTAGAGAGGCAGCGTCACCGCCATTAGCACAGCTTCCATCCACACTGAAATTGGCTCTTGGTGCAAGTGAAAATTGTTTTGTGTGCTACAAGAAAACAAGAAGAAAATGAATGGTGATGCCAGGAAGATTGTCCACCTATTCAGTTTGGCTTGACTGAGGAGGGAGGGAGGGAATTTGGCTTAATGTCACACTCAAGTTTGTTTCACTCATATGGTGACAGTCAGTTTGGTTGGTAGAGGAAGCCGGAGTACCCGGAGAGAACCACCGCCTTCGGCAAGTAACTGCCAAACTTTCACACATGGATCAGCTGGGCTCGAACTCGTGCCGGTTCAGCGGTGTGAGGCTAGCAGTCACCAGCGAAGGCTTGACTGAAGCATGTACATTCAGTCTTTTCCATGAGTAAACAAGCATTCTGAGAACCCCAACATCTCGCCTTGTGGGGTCTCCTGCTGAAGCTGCAGCAGTATTGAAAACATATATGTAGAGCAAACTTTCCATGTACAAGGGGTACATGTAATTTTTGCCTAACAAAAACTTTATCAATGGAAATGTACAGAGTCTTTGCTTAAAAAAAACTTTATCAATGGCAGCGTACAGAGTCTAAACTGCAATAATTTGGACAAAAATTCATATTTCATGTCTTATTTCTTAAATAGCACATGCACATACTCGAATCACATTAAACTTGTGTAGCAAGTGTCAAACTCATCCAATGAAAGCTGACAGCTTCAGCAAACTTGTACATTATCACTAGCAAATTACTAAGACGAAACCCTCAAAATTTGAACAAAAATCATTATTTCATCTCATAAATAGCACAGGCACATCCTCTATCATATGAAATATGTGTTTCAAGTTCATAATCATCCAATCAAACCGGACAAATTCAGAAAACTTTGCATTACGTTTTTGTCTAACAAAATACCTTACAATTGGCAAATTACATAGTCCAAAACCTCATAATATGGACACAAATTAATATTTCAACTCATAAATAGCACAGGTGCATCCTCCAATCATAAGGAACATGTATATCAAGTATCATAATCATCCGTTGACAGATGACAACTGCAGCAAACTTGCTATGTATGTAGGAGGCCTACAATTTTGCTAAACAAAAGTTAATATTTGATCTCAAAAATAGCACAGATACATGTACATGTACATCCTCTAATCCTAAGACACATGTGTATCAAGTTTGATAATCATCAAGTGACAGCTCACAACTGCAGGAAACTTTATATGTACAGATGTACATGTGCACTTCAGCTAAATGAAAAACTCTATCATAGGGATTTTAACATTGGAACACCCATGGAATCACCAGGGGAAGTGCCATAACTGAACCCACAGGTGGAATACCCCCCCCCCCCCCCCCCCCCTATTTTTAAAATATTTTTTCTTAATTTTTTCTTGATATTTTTTGTTTTGTTTTTGAATTTGCTGAACAAAAAACCTTTCATTTCTTGGCTGTAGACACCAAAAATGACATCCTCTTTCTCCCCCTCGCAATATCTTCCCTTTACCTCGAAAGGCGAGATGTAAACAACTCTCCTGAATGCTTTGGACGAGCCATCGCTCTCCTTGTCGATCGCTCACCCACTACTGGAGAGCTATCACTCTGCTGGGATGGCTGTATGGTGACAAATTTTCATTATTCGGTTTAGTCACATTCTAGCTCACCTGAACTATTAGAATCTTCTGATTAGCTCTCATCAGAACTATACTCGTCTGAGCTAAGGTCGACCGGTTGAAGTGTTTCGCTTCTTTGATCAGAAATCCCAGGAGTAATTTTGTCAAAAATATACTTTGAACACAAAATCTTTTTCTCTGTGTTTGAATAACAGATTTGAAAGTGAACTTTCTGTGATTGAATTATTAGGGGAATTACCGTATTTCAAAAACCTAAACTCAAAGATTTTAGGCCCAAGAGCTTCTACAAGATGCTGTAATAGCATAGAAATTTGTCATCAGTCATCTGAAGCCATGTCAGATATAACTTTAGTTTGATCAAACTCGAGAAGATTCACCGGCACATCAAAGGAATCGAACAGTAGCAGAACATCGGATTCGCGGTTTCCAGAGTCTTTTTCTGTTGTATTCCAGAGGTTTGGAACAATAAACAGCATAGCTTTTATGAATGGATCATTGAAGGATTCAAACCTGGTGATGTATTTAATATGTTTGGTTGCCTGATCTTCATCCAACTGCTCCTCAAGCATTTCATTGAGCTTACCCATTGTCTTCTCCCTGGCTGCTTCTATTTCACTGAAGTACAGTGTTGTCTAAAAGTACATTATACTTTAGCTTCTCTATTATATGACAGACTGGTCAACCTTATCAATGACAGAACTCATTTATCACGAGATCAGATTTATGGTGACCGTGATATCAGGGGATTTCCTAGTTCCATGACTCGCATAGACCTACGTTCATTTACAGAATTTGGGAATCGTACAGACATGATAGAAGATTGGTGAATGCGATGAGTTGTTGTTCTCAACATGTACAGAGATATGCCTACTTTAGGCCTACATGTCCATGTAACATACTATGAACAAGCCACCACACACTTACCATTTTGCCTTCATACGTTAAATTCAAACTGAACATCGCTTCGAAATCTGCTAATATGCAAATGGTCCCATTTGTCCCCTTGAACTCAAAGTGCTCTGCTTCTTGAAGGGCTGTGAATTAAAAACAAAAAAATATGGTAATCCTTCAAATCTAGATATCAATGATATATGCATGTAGAATTTTACAAAACTAAATTGAATAGAACTTGTTTTCTTTGCAAAACTACATCATTTATTGAATAATAATCTGATATCAGGCCTGTAGCCAGGGGTTTGGGGTGCGGAAACCCCCCCTTTCGGAAATATTATATATTTTTCTCATATAATTGCCCTTTTCAAATTGAAGCGAACTTTTCCCATACAGCGAACACCCTGATGTTCCCTTTTGGAGTGAAGGCGAACCACCCCTCAGTAAATCCTGGCTACGGCCCTGGATATGAAATCATTTTTGTCCACTTTTTCTCACTAAAAGCAGGAATTATGAAGAAAAATGACGAAAATATAACTTTTCTGGTACCCCACATGACTGGAAATTTTTAAAGCCTGAGTGGTTTCGATCCTGGTGGGATCTCATTAGAGACTGCAAGATTTGACTTAGCTTTTTTTTTACCAAATCCAATCAACACAGGTCATTCACCGCTGTCTTAGTGTAAATATGCCAAACAAACCCAAATATTGCAGTCTCCGATGAGATCCCACTACGATCAAAACCGGTCCGGCTTTAATAAGTTTCTAGTCCAAGACATCATTCGACTAAGGTTTTGTTTTTCGTACCACACCAGGGTGATATAGGCCACCTGGGATAGGTCCAGGTTACTGAAGTAACGTTTGTACATCTCTTCAAATACAATTCACTGCAATACTTTGACAATACTATTTTGACCCGATAGCTGCAACAGGTCTAGGAGATCTGGTTCGTTCTCCTTGTCTCTTCCCTATCTCTTTGGCATAGAAGTGGTTGTTTCTTTACTATGAATGTGGTGTGTTTCCTGTAACAGCCCTGATAAAATCCAGGTTTACCTAGTACATGTATTAACAGGAGATGTTTGCTGAATGATCCAAACCAGTTGATAAGCAGAAAATAAAAATGAACAAAACTGACGAGTCTGTAAAATTCTCTCTTTTACCTCGATAGACACTTTGACTTTAAAATAGTGTTTTTATAATGAGGTAGGTCATTATATTTGTGTAGTTTTTTTTTCAAAATGCAACATAAATTTTGAGATAGTCACATTTTTTCCAGGATGGTCGGGTTACCGGAAAGACACAATTTCTTTTTTAGGTCTAAATATGGTTTAATTTATTTTACTATTCCAAGAAAAGACTATCAAGTTCACATTTATAATAATTTGGCAACTTCAGGTCGAAAATAGTTCCGTTATCATCGATAAAAAATATTTCCTAGGTTAAAGCGATAGCAAAGTGACTCGATTGCAGAACCAGAACTCATGCGGCCAGTCACACATCAGTGCACCGCTCACTGCTATCGTGGCAACATGGTATTGTCTAAGGATTAACTTGAATTATAGTGCAAACCTGTTATTAGAGTTAACTTATAATAAAGTGGACTTTTTCAAGTGATTGAATTATTAGAGTCCACAAGTAAAAGAAGGTGCAAATTCATTTCTTCAAACATTTACGTACTTGTGCAGCACATACAAAGACTGGAGGGAATACAATACCCTTTTCGTGGGGACAGGATTAAAACTTCATAATATATTATATTGATTAACAACAACATACTTGTATCTTATTGACCATTCTCTGGCTACCCAGTAACATGAGCTGGTATAGCCAGGCAGGGACAGTACCGTATAATATATGCGTCTCTGTACTAGTGAAGTAAGGGGTTGTATATTTTAATCACCTGACACTAACATATTGAAAGGTCAAAATACAAATGTTCTCATCGTTATCTGTGTACACATTCTTAGCTGTCACTGGGCTCAAACAATACTAAATAAATCACAGAATGATCAGTTAATACACAGGACAGTACAATTTATAGGTGGCAATTCATTTATAACATATAATCATTCAAATATAGTTTAACTATATTGGATAATAACTATACCTTCGGACTCAACTTCATCCATTGTTGTGCGTGCATGCGCAACTGAAAATAAATGAGAATTAAGTTAACACAAATAAATATATCATTTAAATTATTATTCGGATAACAATAACTTTGTAATAATAGCTGGTGACAATCCAACTTCTAAAATGCCCTCAAAGAACTTATTTAAAATAGGACATGATAATAAAGATTTTAAGTAATGTACCCTACGTCTTCTAATTTTTCGAACAGCATTATTAGACTTTGAAGCACAAAAAATCCATCTTTATGTCAACTGCTCAAGGCATGGATGTTATTTATCTCAAGAACTGCAAAGATATCTAGTGAAATTTGTAGAATGTTAGCAGAATTTCTCTCCACTGTAGCCTGAAGTTAAGTTTTGCTGTCTGAATAATTAGAAGAAATAGGGTACATATTTGAAAACACAGCAACATGTTGGTATAAAAAAAAACAAAAGCCTAAGTGGCACTGTAGGCTATACCACTTAGAAATAAATCCAAGTGGAGTTGTTCATGCTTCAGTCAGTTGTGGATAGCCAGTAGTTACCTCAACCTTCAGGACCTTTTGGCCTCAATCTTGATACCCAACAATTTGTATGATGAAAAGATACATGTACATGTCTCTCACCATAATTTTGTAGATTTTTGTTTAATATTTCAAGTTTTTAATGCTTGATAGATGTACAATGTAAATTGTTTAAGGATAGCTATCCCCTTAGAGGCAGTTTTTGCACCCCCGTGACAATTTGTCGTCTGTATCAATAAATATACAAGATAACCATAATAAACTATATATTTTATGAAAGCATACATCGTAGGGATTCCAACTATATGATTTGTATAACTGACGCTGCTACTGTGTAGAAAATATTCCAATTTTAAAAAATTAAAATGAAAACAATTTAGCGTCATTTTTACTGTTGGTCTTGTTTCAACTTTGATGTTATACCTTGGTAGGAGACAATTCGAACTAGTAAACTTTATCTCATTTTTTTAAATTTTTGCCTGGTTTTGTTTTTATAACTATTTTACTAAAATAGATTACTTCACGGCGGGTGTCTGAGTGAAGTGTCACTGTCATAATTAGAAACAAAAATAAGGATGTTTGCATGGTTTTGATCAGAAGGGGTAGGACTAATAGATAATTAGCTTACCATAATACTGCGGAAATGAGTTTTGGAAAGGGAAATTTAACAGACAAAAATAATAGTAGCCAAGCCCAAGCTAAGGCAATCTGTTTCATTGTTCCAGGGCCTCGGAAACTAAATTTTTAATCCTAATATTGAAGCACTTCTATTTATAATTTTTATTTCATTTTTTCACCAAATGTTAGAGGAAATAGTGAATATTTGAATGAAGAAATAAAAAAAAAATGACCAATTTTGACCCTCTAAGAGGATAGCTATCCTTAATACGCTCATATTTCAGTTTTCATTTTTTTATCATGACTTAACTACATGTACTGTATCAAAGGAATATACGGTAATCCCTCCAATAATTCAATCAGAAGAAGAGAATTTCCCACCATAAAATCTGGGGGTGATCAAATTTCTTAGAACAGGAAGTTGATAAAATGGTCCAAACCACACCATTATTTCTTTGTTATTTCAATGATTTTAGAGAGTAATCAACTTCAATAACAAATAACCAATTGAAATTTGTCTGCAAAATTTCGGGTGAATGAATAAGGGCAGCTCTCACAATTCGAAAACTCGCCCCGACAAAAATGATGTCATTAAAATAATTACTATTTAACACCATGTTATTATATATTGCTGAGTTGAGTGATTTTGTCATGACATTTACTTCGGCAATTGCTGATTGAATTGGAGGGATTACTGTATGAACCACGAGTCAGAAAACCAGTACATACATGAACAGCACATGTACAGGTCTGTGTTACATATGTAATGATATCAAGTTTCATGGGATTATAATCATTATAAGTTCATATCTACCTATACCACACATAGATATCTACTGTGATATGTGTGTCAGTCATGTTTACTGATTAACTGTGCATTTATCAGGGAACATAAATTTGTGACACGCCAGACTTTAAACATGTCCATGAACATGATGAAACGGAAGTTAAATTAAAATTTGTATTTGCTGTACATGTACTGGTTGTATGTTGTATGTTTCCAATGCTATAAGAAAATTAATAATGTTCAACAACATAATAATCTACTGCCAGATGTATTGACAGTCTTTTGTACAGGATATTACATTATCAATGGGAGGTACATGTATTACACCAAAGACTTGCCATGGTTTTGCTATTGGTATACCAGTATAGGTGCCCAAACGATCACACTCAAATGATTAGAACATATTTTTCCTTAAAACAAAATTGTGCGGTAAATTCAGTGAACAACATTAGCAAGATCAAGAATCAGATCCCAAATTTATTATGTGGATCAGCGTATTTGAATGTAATTGGGTCTTTTCAACTTTGAAAAAGATGACGGATTGCGGAAAGTTTCTAACAGCGCAAAGCACTCTTAGGATGCTAAAACTGTTTTCTGGCAGAACCTCGGAGCTAGTATTTTGATATGCCAATAATACATGTATCACAGTCGGATAGAACTGCTGCAAAATGAAATGTAAATGAGCACCTACTGATACTCACTTCTATAGAGTTATACATGTAGGCTATACTCCTTGCACATTTCATTTGTCACAGTGAGTCAACAGCATCAGCTAAGGGTTTATGTGCAACAACAACAGCAATATCAAATTTACGAGCAACCACAATGCCAAATCAAGTACTCCATCCAAGTATTGACCGGACTGTAAAATGCTCAACTTTGGTTATCTGATTATTAGTTACAGGTCAATATGATCTGGGAAATGTCACTCTAGCCAACATGGTTGAAACCTTCAAACATGTCAATGGAACAGGAGTAACATGACATCCCCACATGTACGTTTCTATACATGTATTCAGGTCGGTACATTCTTGTCAATGGTACACTACATGTAGCCCTTAATTCAATCTGTAAACAAACCCATTAGATTATCTGCAGTATGTTTTATGGTTTAACAAACATGACAAGAGACAAAACTCCCTTCAATACACATACAATAGTATGCCTGGGTGGAAAGGAAAGAGATACTTTTACCTAAAAGCAAAATATTGAAATGAATTTTTGTACTGTACTGAATTTGCAGTTCAACAGTTTGCTTTAGCTCAAATTACATCATATTGCAGTGATATTTGTCCTTTTGACCCCAAAATCAATGGAGTTTTTCTTTCCTCTGACTTTGTGGTATATACTCAAGGTTCGGACATAATCCACAACTGGTCATAACACAGGACTGTTCTACACGTATAGCACAGATTGCAACAGTTCTTACTGATTTCCTGTTTTCAACTCTAGGCCACAGTGACCTTGTCATTTGACTTAAATTTTCGGCTCAGCATATTGTCTCTCCTTAATATATCAACTCCCAGAACATTGTGACTGTCAAATATACAGACCAGACATGAATGGATGGAGAGACAGATGAACAAATACAATGCAGATGAAAACTGATATCCCATAATTACATGTACGGTAATTCCCCTAATAATTCAATCACAGGAAGTGCAACTTTTCACTGCATTATTTAAGGAACAAAGAATGACAAAGATGCTGTGATGCTATCAAACTGTAAAACTACCACATCTTAAAAGATAATGCACAAGAAAAGTTGGATATATAAACAATATTTTCACATATGAGCTTTAAATGTGGCACTTTCGTGTGATCGAATTATTAGGGGAATTACTGTATGTCAGCATTTTGGTCATGTTGGTGGCCGACAAAAAAATTAAACAAAGCAATCAAAATAACGCATATTATTTGAAACCATGTTAAAACTGCTGAGGTGAACTGTTTTACCAGGAGCAGCAAGTAATTGTGATAACGACAAAGGAAGAACAATTTTCAACCAAGAAGGAGTGATCAAATCTCATACACATTCGAGACATACATGTACATGAAGAGAATAAACAATTCCTGTAGATACTACAATGAATAATGTTCAGGTAGTAGAGAATATTCATTTTCCTGCTCTTATGGGGCTGCAACATGGTGATTTGTCAAATTTTTCAAACAAATTGAATTTCCTAGTAAAAGTACATGTACCCAGACATCTCAAAATGGGATACAAATCAACAAAAGACTGAACCATTTAAGCATTTTACTGGTGGTTCGATAGTGTGATAGGACAGTCCAAAAAGTTGGCATTTTAGACTCAATTGTGGGAAGGTGCGAAGTTCGCCGGAGGTTGACAATTATGCCTCTGTCGGTGAGATCTCCCAAAATTGAACTCTTAGTCAATTTCAACAAAAAGGAAGCTTCTAAATGGCTAATAAATGAATCTCCAATAATATACCCTACCCCCACACCCCATCATGGAAATAGGACTGGAAAGGCTCAGTTTATCTGTTATACTGCTAATATTTTCCAATAAGTATGGTGGCCCCCTGTTTTTATTACAGATTCAATGAGAACTATAAGTGTTTAGTGTTACATTACATACATGTACAAAATGGAGAAAATTTGACCTTGGGAAGTTTGATTTATTGATCATCAAGCAAGAAGATATTCAAATTTTCCTATGTATTCAGTGTTATGGCTTTGAAGTAGTATATTTCAGTGGCTGCCATATTTTTTTAACCAGAATGGCGACTCTCCCCCTTCACCCCCAAATATTTTTTCATGGATCGTACATGTGCACTGGCCAGATTCATTCTTCCATTGTCAGGGTTTGTAACTTCCTAAATAATAATAATAAACAGTATATGACCTTGAAAAAATAGGTCCATGTCAACCAACTGAGATAGGCTTCTAGTCAATCACCAGTTGCAAATGTAATATGAATTTGGAGACTAGGTTTAATCCTTCAAAAAATACAGCAAATAATAAAATTCCACCTTGATAAAATAGGTAAAGATCAATCATCTTCAGAACATCTCTGGACCATCACCAGATGCATACATACAGGGATGCATAGAAATGTTCCCATTCATATATCATGATTGAGGGTCCAATTTTCGTTAGTGAATTTCGGCGAAAATATCCTGTGATGAATCAAAAAATAGAGGTTTATTAGCATAAAATTCAATACCCAGCTATGCAATCAGACAGATATTGAGACTCAGAAGCTTTTTCTAGGAGGATTATCCTTTCAAACTGAACAACAACAGCACTTCCATTTTTTTTTTTTTATTTGAGTTTGGGCGCCAGATGTTTTGGGTGCCCACACCTTTTCCGGAACTAAATTGGCTCTAAATGCAGCCCTGACATAGTATTAATTTGAAAGCCTAGCTTTTTTTCTTCATGTTATAACATAATAAAGAGTATATGACCTTGAAAAAATAGGTCAAGGTCAGTCAATCACCAGTTGCATATGTAATATGAATTTGGAGACCCTAGGTTTAATCCTTAAAAAAATATGGCAAATACAAGAATCTGACCTTGATAAAATAGGTCAAGGTCTGTCATTTTCTATAGGCTACTGACCATTCACCAGATGCATACCTATGAATTTACAATGCCCGACTTTCATCCTTCTTGAGATATCGTGCCAGACAGACAGACAGACAGACACACAATGCTGATGACAATACCCCTGTCGGGCAAAAATGGCCGGAGGGGTAAAAACTTAGCCAATTCAAGTCATGCATACATAGTCATTCCTTTTAATTTTCTGGAACTCAGCCAACGAATTGGTTTCAGTGAGCATAACTAATGATATAAATGTGGTCAACGGTATTCTGTTATCAATGAACCAGCTGTCGCATTTCTAGTACAAGCCTGGAAATAATTTTTTCACTGGTGCCCGACATTTTGGCAGGCATCAATAACTTGGTACCTGACATTTGGAATGGGATGCCTGACAAAAATTTCGGGCCTCAGCGGCCTATTTCGTAATCAGCACTACAAAAGGTATAACCTACTACATGCACTATCAACACAGCTTACAACTGTATGATCAGGATTTGTTAATTTATTATTAGCTAAAATGAAATAAATTTGCCAGAATGATTAACTTTGTCAAATTTATGTACGCAAGATTTGCTTTGGCTGAAAACAAAAAAAAAAACATCAAAATTGCTTCTCAACAACTTGTTAGTACCTCCAAGGATATCCACAGCATTATCTAGCTGCGCTTAGTTATGTAAAATGTATGGGCATGCACCCAAAATGAATACACAAAAAAATGATACCTTCAATATTTCTTAGTATAAAAAACAAAACCGAAGGTCTTCTGTTGATAATCCAAGCAAATAAATCTATGCCTCTCCATTATAATTGGGAGAATCAACCATTCAATATTGTTCATTTTATAACCTTGGAAGGGCCTTGGAAATGGTCATTTATCATTGAGAAGTGATCGTCAGATGCGACATTGTTGTTGTTGTTGCAAAGGTCAATTTCTGAGTCTAAACTTGTTTGTCCGCGGTTTTGCAGTTCAACAGTAATTGCAGCTTCTTACATTTTGTACATCAATGTCTAGTGCACCAGTTTTGTTCTATTTCGGGTGGCAGCTAGCTGTAAAATATCAGATCAGCATCGTTTGCTGCAACAATTTGGCATGTGCGCCGAAACGATCCTGTCAGAGGGAATCCCAGTTCAGGGATTTCCCCACAATAATGATGACGTCAGCAGTAATGCGAACATGGCGTTCGGCGATAATGGCCCGTGCTGGTCGAGCAGGAGACTGACCAGCCATGCAGGACAATTGTCATTGCCAGTTTGACGAATAAAAGTGTTTTTTTCAGCTTTGAAATAGCGTGAACTTCCCTGCTCAAAAACAGTGAAAAACTGCTGCGACTGATTAAATTTTCCAGTATAAAATGGCACCGGACAAAACGACCAGGTCCAAGTGATTTGTGCCCGTCAAAGCTTCATTCGGTGTCGGACATTGTCCGTGACCGGCCCGTTATTTCCAGGCTTGTAGTAGAGTGTGTAAGTCCACTTCTGGCTAGAGCCCGACACACACAGGAGATATCCCCTGAGCTAAACGACCTCAATTGCCTGTTGGCTCAGAGGTAGTTCAATCATGAACGTCGCTCGCATGGGCTTAAGCCCATGCGAGCGACGTTCATGATTGAACTAGCTCAGAGGATAACTCTTTTCTGTGAGGTTTTCGCTTCGCGAGGCCAAGAGAAAAATATCAAACTTGTTTGAAATCCTCACCATGTTTTATTTGACCAACCAATAAAAAGCATCTTTATATTCATGTTATTTGTATGCACGACCATTCAAAATGACCATTTTTATGCGAGCCTGGGCACATGAAATTTCACATGTTCTGAAGAAGCTAGGTGTTCCGCGAGTTTAGGTTCAACTTGAAATTCAAGCGTTGGACTGAATTGGTCAACAATCACAAATTTGTATATTTTTTGCAAACTATATCAGGGGTCGAAATATGCCCCAACCAGGACATTTGTAACAAGAGCCCAAGGGGCTTCAATATACGCCCATATATCTGGAATTACAGTGGTCCAAATTTCAAGGTTG